>CM065355.1:35763628-35838628 GCA_033032245.1 Poecilia picta | reverse complement strand
AGGCCCCCAGGACCCAGAGGCCCCAGAGCCCCCAGGACCCAGAGGCCCCCAGGACCCAGAGGCCCCAGGACCCAGAGCCCCCAGGACCCAGAGGCCCCCAGGACCCAGAGGCCCCAGAGCCCCCAGGACCCAGAGGCCCCCAGGACCCAGAGGCCCCAGGACCCAGTGCCCCAGGACCCAGAGCCCCCCAGGACCCATGGCCCCCAGGACCCAGAGCCCCCAGGACCCAGAGCCCCCAGGACCCAGAGGACCCAGGGCCCAGGGCCCAGAGCCCCCAGGACCCAGTGGCCCCCAGGACCCATGGCCCCCAGGACCCAGAGCCCAGGCCCAGTGGCCCCCAGGCCCAGAGCCCCCAGGACCCAGTGGCCCCCAGGACCCAGAGGCCCCAGGACCCAGAGGACCCAGGGCCCAGTGGCCCCAGAGCCCCCAGGACCAGAGGCCCAGGACCCAGTGGCCCCAGAGCCCCCAGGACCCAGTGGCCCCCAGGACCCAGTGGCCCCCAGGACCCAGAGGCCCCAGGGCCCAGAGCCCCCAGGACCCAGAGCCCCCAGGACCCAGAGGCCCCAGGACCCAGAGGCCCCAGGGCCCAGTGGCCCCCAGGGCCCAGAGCCCCCAGGACCCAGAGGCCCCCAGGACCCAGAGGCCCCCAGGACCCAGAGGCCCCCAGGACCCAGAGGCCCCAGGGCCCAGTGGCCCCCAGGGCCCAGAGCCCCCAGGACCCAGTGGCCCCCAGGACCCAGAGCCCCCAGGACCCAGTGGCCCCAGAGCCCCCAGGACCCAGTGGCCCCCAGGACCCAGTGGCCCCCAGGACCCAGAGGCCCCAGGGCCCAGTGGCCCCCAGGGCCCAGAGCCCCCAGGGCCCAGTGGCCCCAGGGCCCAGAGGCCCCAGGGCCCAGTGGCCCCCAGGACCCAGTGGCCCCCAGGGCCCAGAGCCCCCAGGACCCAGAGCCCCCAGGGCCCAGTGGCCCCAGGACCCAGAGGCCCCAGGACCCAGAGCCCCCAGGACCCAGTGGCCCCAGAGCCCCCAGGACCCAGTGGCCCCCAGGACCCAGAGGCCCCAGGGCCCAGTGGCCCCCAGGGCCCAGAGGCCCCAGGGCCCAGTGGCCCCCAGGGCCCAGTGGCCCCAGGACCCAGTGGCCCCCCCCCCCAGTTCCACCGCCTATGTCTGCAGACGCATCGTGAAAAGACAGAACTACATTTGGTCATGAAGAAAATCTACATTCTGACATGTAAGAATAATAATTCAAGACGTTTTCAACAGTTACGAAACAAAAGAGCAACTTTACCTGTCTGACTGTTATTAAATCAATTACTAAATCAATAACTGTTATTAAATCAATAACTGTTATTAAATCAATAACTTATTAAATCAATAACGTCTCCAGGTCTGAGACGTCGATGCGACTCTGCGGCGGCGGCTAAACGTCACATGGTGAAGAATAATCGTCCTTTTCCGTCCAGGTTTTCCGTCCAGGTTGTCAACATGCCAACCGACCTCATCCTGGTTCTGGACGATCTGACCCAAATGGACCAGAACCTCACTGACAGGATCCTACCAGGTTCTGACCAGACTGCCGACCCAGATGAAGGAAACGGGACCAGAACCAGGCAGGTTCCGAGTCGGACCTCGAACCCGGTTCAGACAGGCTTCTAATGAACAGAACCAGAACCTTAAACTGCTCCAGGTTTCCTCCCCGGCCCGGTTCTGCTCCTCACCTGGACCCGTCTCCCTCCGGTTCTCCCTCGGCCCGCCGACCCGACTTCATCCTCCAGAACCTTCGTGTCTGCCCCTGCAGAGGTTCTGTCCGGCCCGGTACCGACCCGCTTCCTGAGGCTGTGGAACACGAGGACAGCCAGGGTGCTCAGGACGTACATGTCCCCGGTTCCGTCCGGCCCGGATCAGAAGCAGGCGGTTCTGTTTGGGTCCGGCTGCTGCATCCACCCGACCCGACCCGGTTCTGAGCTCCAGCTCACCTGCTCCATCTGTTTGACCTTTGACCCGGACCCGCCCCGACTGACGCAGTGGTTCTGCAGAACCGATAAGACAATCGGACCTTGTCCCCGGTGCAGGTAACCAGAACCAGAACCAGCAGTTTCAGGTGGCAGAAGCTCTACGCCGCAATTCAGAACCGGTTCTGATCCAAATGGATCCAGCAGATCCTCAGAGATCCTGAGAGAACCGGTTCTGGAGGTTCTGTTCTGCTGAGCGGAACCAGAACCTCTGACTGGATTAAATCCTCCTCTCCCCTCCCCGACCCGGCAACATCTGCTGCAGCACATAAACCGGGCCGGGCCGGGCCGGGCCGGCGCCGCTCACGCAGCGGGTCAAACCGGGTCAGAACCCACCAGGCTGCTCAGTCCCGTCTCTACGGATCATCAGAACTTTATTCAGCCGGTTCTGATCCATCTTCTGGGCTCTGAAGTGGACCAGAACCAGAACCGGGCCCACAGGAACAGCAGGTCCAGTTCTGCAGGTCGGTCCAGAACCTGGACTGGGTCCGGTTCTGGACTGGGTCCGGTTCTGGACTGGGTCCGGTTCTGGAGAACCCGGTCTGGGTCTGGTTCTGGGTCTGGTTCTGGACTGGATCCGGTTCTGGACTGGGTCCGGTTCTGGAGAACCCGGTCTGGGTCTGGTTCTGGGTCTGGTTCTGGACTGGGTCCGGTTCTGGAGAACCCGAGCAACCAGACATGAGCAGATCTGAAGCTTTAACCATCAGCTGGTTCTGATCCACTTCAGAACCGGGTCACACATTAACTCGCTCGGAATTTAATCTCCGGTTATGAAACCAGAACCTCTGACCCGGTTACGCAACAGAACCTGATCTGGACCGGAGCAGAACCTGAACCCAGAGTTTTGTAACATTAAACGATCAGCAGACCCAATTCTGGTTCTGGAAAACCATAAATTAATTAAAGTCGGGTCCAATCCGAGTGGAACCGGTTCTGAAAGAACTCATTACATTCTGGATCATTAACTGAAATCATCTGAACAGAACCAAAGGTCCAAACTATCAGAGCTCTGACGTTCATCCAGCCGTTGCCATGGCGATTAGCAGATCAGTACACCCTGTGACTGAGGTACCAGAACCGGGCCGCCGATCAGAACCTTCAGAACCGCTTCCTGCGCGGCTCTCTGGCGCCTCCTGCTGGTCACTCAGAGAAACGAATCCCGGATCAGAACTTTGATTCTGCTGGATCCGTGCAGATCCACGGCGACCGGCCCGGTTCTACTGGTTCGGTACCGGTTCATCACGGTTCGGTACCCGGTTCCCTAAGCTGCATCGGTTGCCATGGTGACGATCCAGCATGTCTGGTAAACTTTCCTCTACTCAGAACCGGACCCAGTTCCAGAACCGGACCCAGTTCCAAACCCTGCAGAACCCGTCCCGCCGACCGGAACGCCCTCCTGTCAGCCGGTACCTTTCAACCGGTCAGACTCCACCAGAACCGGGTCAGACTCCACCAGAACCGGTCAGACTCCACCAGAACCGGGTCAGACTCCACCAGAACCGGTCAGACTCCACCAAACCGGGTCAGACTCCACCAGAACCGGGTCAGACTCCACCAGAACCGGGTCAGACTCTGAGCCCGTGACTCTGATTAGCGCGCTGCTAATCTCATTTCCTCTGATTGGCTGCAGTCCGGACCAAATGTTCCAGTTCGGCCTGCAGCCAATCAGAGAGGAGCTTTCTCAGCAAATACCCAAACAAAGGAAGTATTCACACCCTGCTGCAAATAGACTTTTATTTTGGAGATTTTCCTGATAAATCAGCAGGAAGTGGAAGGAAACAGATTAAACTTTAAAGTCTGGCTGTTCATCTCCAGTTACAACCAGTTCAGGTTCAGGAGTCACTGAACTGGCAGCTGTTAGCAGCTGTTAGCAGCCGTTAATAGCTATTAGCAGCTGGTAGCAGCTATTAGCAGCTGTTAGCACCTATTAGCAGCTATTAGCTGCTCTTAGCACCTGTTAGCAGCTATTAGCAGCTGTTAGCAGCCGTTAAATAGCATTAGCAGCTGTTAGCAGCTTAATTAGCAGCTGTGTTACAGCAGAGCCGTTAATAGCTATTAGCAGCTGTTAGCAGCTATTAGCACCTATTAGCCGCTGTTAGCACCTATTAGCAGCTGTTAGCACCTATTAGCAGCTGTTAGCACCTATTAGCAGCTATTAGCCGCTCTTAGCACCTGTTAGCAGCTCTTAGCACCTGTTAGCAGCTATTAGCAGCTGTTAGCAGCCGTTAATAGCTATTAGCAGCTGTTAGCAGCTATTAGCACCTATTAGCCGCTGTTAGCACCTATTAGCAGCTGTTAGCACCTATTAGCAGCTGTTAGCACCTATTAGCAGCTGTTAGCAGCCGTTAATAGCTGTTAGCAGCTGTTAGCAGCTATTAGCCGCTCTTAGCAGCTGTTAGCAGCTCTTAGCAGCTGTTAGCCTAGTCCGGTCCTGAGGGTCTGTCCAGGCAGGTTCTACTCATTTCTCAGGGTGTTTAACATAAATACACGCCACACTTTTCAGATAACACTCGACTCATTCCTCCGATTCGGCTCCAGGCTGTCGGTTCCTTCAGCTTCTCCAGGATTCAGATGAAAACAGAAAATCGTTTCAGGAGCTTCATGATTCTGCGTCTCAAACCGTTTGGTTCCGTTCGTCTGGTTTCATTAGACAGAAATGATTCAGTTTCCTGAGAAACGGATCAGCAGAACTTGATCTGTTCTAGCAGATAATCCACCAATATTCAGGAATCAAAGCTAATCAATCCGTCAACAAAATTATGGGTCAATAACCGATAATGACAGAAGTGATTCTGTAAGTGAAGGTTCCTGGTTCGGGGCGTTAGCACAGAGCAGGAGAAGTTTCTGGTTTCTTTTCTTTGTGTTTCAAACTTTTTCCCTTTGTGATCCCAGTTTCTTACTGGGCTTCATCCGTCGACCAGTTTGCTTCGATTTCCCAGTACGGAGGCGGAAACCACCAGGTCCACCAGGTCCACCAGGTCCACCAGGTCCACAGCGCCAGGAGACGGTTGGAGTCCGAATCAAACCCGCCGGGCAGCGCAGGGTTAACCTCCGTCTGCTGGGGCTTCCTGTGATGCTGCCAGAACAGCGGCCGGCCCCAGCCCTGACCGCCCTACTACTGACCCACCGACCAGGACAGGACCGCAGACCAGACCAGACCCAGACCAGACCAGGACCAGCAGACCAGGACCAAACGACACCAGACAACCGACCAGACCGACCAGACCAGACCCCAGACCGACAGGACCAGACCAGACCAGGACCAGACCAGACCAGACCAACCGACAACCAGGACCAGGACCAGAACCAGAACCAGGACCAGAACCAGGAACCAGGACCAGGACCAGACCAGAACCAGACCACAGACCAGGACCAGACCAGGACCAGACCAGAACCAGACCAGGACCAGGACCAGAACCAGGACCAGAACCAGAACCAGGACCAGACCAGAACCAGGACCAGGACCAGAACCAGAACCAGGACCAGACCAGACCAGGACCAGAACCAGAACCAGACCAGGACCAGACCAGGAACCAGGACCAGACCCAGGACCAGAGAACCAGACAACCAGACAGACCCAGGACCAGAACCAGACAGACCAGGACCAGAACCAGAACCAGACCAGAAACCAGACCAGAACCAACCAGGAAACCAGACCAGGAACCAGACCAGAACCAGACCAGGACCAGAACCAGGACCAGACCAGACAACCAAGCGACCCAGACAGACCAGGACCAGAGACCCAGACCAGGACCAGGACCCAGAACCAGGACCAGGACCAGAACCAGGACCCAGAACCAGGACCAGGACCAGAACCAGGACCCAAACCACGACCAGGACCAGAACCAGGACCCAGACCAGGACCAGAACCAGGACCCAGAACCAGAACCAGGACCAGAACCAAACCAGACCAGGACCAGAACCAGGACCCAGAACCAGAACCAGGACCCAGAACCAGAACCAGGACCAGAACCAGGACCAGAACCAGGACGGAGCAGAACACACAGCTACACACACACCAACAGAACCGGCCAATCCCAAACATCTGGACCTCAGTGGTACCACAGAACCCAACAACAAACATCTGGAGCCCGACCCAAACAGGATCACAGCATCAGCGCTAGCTAAAACGTTAGCTACGCTAACCTGAGCACCAATCAAACTGCAGTTCCTCTAACGTGCGACACCAACACCGTATTTAGCAGAAGCTAATGCTAATGCTAAAGCATTAATCATAAACGTTAATTCCACCATCACACCAAGTAGGACGGACAGGAAACCGAACTGCTGCATAAACAATTCAAAATAAAAGCATCAATCTAGACGACTTGAAGAATCAACAGCTGAAAACCAAAAGCATTAACAACATTTTATTTTATTTAAATAGAAAATAAAATGATTCCTCCAGGGGAACCAAGAAGAAACTTTAAAAACCAGCAGCATCTCAGATATTCACCAATAACACAAACTACGGTTTCAACATGTGGACAAAACGACCGAATCTGACGTCGGCTCTCCACCCACAATCCTTTGCTGCATCACATGACCAGACGAAAACAAAGTCCTGATAATCCTCCCGGTTCCCTCAGGCTGGGAACCAGTGAAACTCTAGAAGATTACAGGAAAGTCCAGACCCGGTTCTGAGTCCTTTGACGCCCCTTGACCTCTGACCTCCACCATGATGCTTTAAACCCAACAGCCCAGGTTTCTGTCTCCATGACGATCCAATTTAAAGGTCCAGCTGAGGGGGGGAGGAGCTGCGCCTTGGAGGCGGGGCTAGGTCCACCCAGGTGTTCTGCTCGGCTGAATGGTTGCCATGGAGACCAGAGGGCTTCTCAGACATGAATCAAAGAAACACTGCAGGGAAAGACATTGGTAGGGGGCGTCATGACAACAGGCAGCTGCCATGTTGACTTTGAAAATGTTTAATGTTGAAAACATCACAAGGTCACTGGACAACATGAACGATGCCTAAATACAAACTACAGTGTTTAAAAAGTCATACAACAAAAACTCACCAATAAACAGCCTGGAGGCTGCCAGGCTGAAGAGAGGCTGAGGGAAATGCTGCTGGCCCTTTAAGACACGTCCAACAGAACCATCTGGTAGTTTACTGAGGAACAGCCAAAGTGTTTTTCCTTCGGTTTGTTGAAAAACGTCCAGTCATTTAAAACTGGAACAGCGTTCCCATCGTTCCATGTTCCCAGCTTCCCATCGTTCCCAGTGTTCCCATCGTTCCCATCGTTCCCAGTGTTCCCAGCGTTCCATCGTTCCAGTGTTCCCATCGTTCCCAGCGTTCCCAGTGTTCCCATCGTTCCCAGTGTTCCCAGCGTTCCCAGTGTTCCCAGCGTTCCCAGTGTTCCCAGCGTTCCAGTGTTCCCATCGTTCCCAGTGTTCCCAGTGTTCCCATCGTCCAGCGTTCCCAGTGTTCCCATCGTTCCCAGTGTTCCCAGCGTTCCCAGTGTTCCCAGCGTTCCCAGTGTTCCCAGCGTTCCCAGTGTTCCCATCGTTCCCAGTGTTCCCAGTGTTCCCATCGTTCCCAGCGTTCCCATCGTTCCCAGCGTTCCCAGTGTTCCCAGCGTTCCCATCGTTCCCAGTGTTCCCATCGTTCCCATCGTTCCCAGTGTTCCCATCGTTCCCAGTGTTCCCATCGTTCCCAGTGTTCCAGCGTTCCCAGTGTTCCCATCGTTCCCAGTGTTCCCAGCGTTCCCAGCGTTCCCATCGTTCCCAGTGTTCCCAGTGTTCCCATCGTTCCCAGTGTTCCCATCGTTCCCAGCGTTCCCAGTGTTCCCAGCGTTCCCATCGTTCCCAGTGTTCCCATCGTTCCCAGTGTTCCCATCGTTCCCATCGTTCCCAGCGTTCCCAGTGTTCCCATCGTTCCCAGTGTTCCCAGCGTTCCCAGTGTTCCCAGCGTTCCCAGTGTTCCCATCGTTCCCAGTGTTCCCAGCGTTCCCAGTGTTCCCATCGTTCCCAGTGTTCCCATCGTTCCCAGTGTTCCCAGCGTTCCCAGTGTTCCCACGTCCCAGTGTTCCCAGCGTTCCCAGTGTTCCCATCGTTCCCAGTGTTCCCATCGTTCCCAGTGTTCCCAGTCCAGTGTTCCCATCGTTCCAGTGTTCCCATCGTTCCAGTGTTCCCATCGTCCCATCGTTCCCAGCGTTCCCAGTGTTCCCATCGTTCCATGTTCCCATCGTTCCCAGTGTTCCCATCGTTCCCAGTTCCCAGTGTTCCCACGTTCCCAGTTCCCATCGTTCCCAGTGTTCCCATCGTTCCCAGTGTTCCCATCGTTCCCATCGTCCAGTGTTCCCATCGTTCCCAGCGTTCCCAGTAGCAGGAATATTTCTATGGAAAATGATCAAATAAAGGAAACCAACAGAATTTGAATTAAACGTCTCCAGGGGCAACAGGGAACCAGAAGTAGAGAAAATTATATTTATGAATCAATTATTGATTAATCCATCAGAATCAATACAGTCAGCAGGTTAAAACCGATCCGAACCAGAACCAGAACCGCATCAAGGGGAACAGAGAACAAACCAACAGAACCACCAGCTGATGGGTCCAGTTCTGTAAAGGTTTGCTTCAGATCTGAACCGAACCGAACCCAGGATAGTTCGGGATCAGAACCTTGGCTGGTTCCGAATGAACCCGTTCCTCCATGTTCGGCTCGCCAAAGAACGTTCTGCTCGGTCTGTTGGACCGTTCCGAACCGGGCTGCTCTGACAGCTCGCCGTCGCCATGGTAACCAGCACGTGGAGGGTCCAGCTGGGCAGCGGAGGCCGCGCGCGCAGCTTTTGTCCTGATGAAAGGAGCGCGAGGCGGTGGAAGCTGCTGGAGCCGCGGGAAAAGAACCGAACGGAGCCGAACGGAGCCGAACGGAGCCGAACACAGCCGCAGGACCCGCAGGACCCGCAGGACCCGCGGCGGAACCACGAACCGTTCAGTTTCCGCTTACCTTCCTCTGCCTCCCGCAGGCCGCGCCGCGCCGCGCCGCTGTCGCTCAGTCTGCGGGTGTTTGCGGGGCCGCGCCGCTCAGCTGCGGTTCTGCCGGTGCTGCGTTCACAGACGGTCGGACGTGAGAGTGAGGGCGGCAAAAAACGCGAGACTTTTATAGGAAAGAGGGCGGGGCCCAGCTGGGGGTCACGTGACAAGCAGGAGCTTCAAAATAAAACGTTTAACTGCAGCAAAACCTTAAAAACAAGATGAACTGAAAAGTCTCTAAAGGTTCGGAGGGAAAAACCCAGAGAGAAGGATCGGAACCAGCAGACCCAGAACTCTGTGGTATGAATCCACGGAGGAGGCTCGAGATGAAACTCCAGAAACTACCATGTCCAGAGACACTCAGACATGTGTCTCACCTTCCAGTGACAATCAGGACTTTATGTTCTGACCATGACAGAACCCCGAACCGTCGTCCGTCCTGCTGCTTCACCAGTCATTCAAATATTAAGATGAGTTTCTGAAGCCTAATGAATATTAATCAGATTATTTTGAATATTTTTCAGAATGATTTGTAAATTTACCTGGATATCATTATTTTGTAGAATAATTTGGTAACTGGGTTAATTATCTTCGGGACCTTTTAAATTTCCGGTCTGTGTCCAGAACCTTCAGATCCAATAATCAGTTATTACTGACAGTAAAGAGATGGAGCTTCTTCTGCTGCTGCTCCTGTTTTATGGAATAACTTTCCAGGTTAGATCTGCTCTCAGCCTGGATCATTTTAAATCTCTGCTTAAAACTCATTTTTACTCTTTGGCATCTAATCGATGTATTGTTTTATACTCTGTTTGTCATTTGTTATGGTTCTTGTACAGCTTTGGTGCAGCTTTATACCTGTTTAAAGTGCTAAATAAATACATTTTCCATTGACAATTAATCAGAGTGTTACTGTAGAGTAATCAGAGTATTTCTGTGGTTCCGTCCGCTCCGTTCTGGGTTCTGAACGGTTCAGATCAGATCCAGTTGGGCTCCGGAACCGATCAGAACCTCTGGGCTCTAATCAAACTGATCAAAATGAAAACCAATAATTTGGTTTATTTAGTTATATAGAAAATATGTCGGTGTTCAAATTTTCACCATAAAGTTCCAAAATAAAAATTTAACTCAAAGATCAAATATTTATTTTACAAGCTAAATATTTAGCTTGTGATTTTAACGTTGACATTAATAAATATATGAATAATTTGGTGAAATATGACTGAAAATCAACACATTTTCCTCTGTGGCTGATTATTGTTTTTAATTCTTTCTGTATAACTTTACAAACGGAGTCGGTCCTGCGCAATGAACTCTGGGAAACCGAGTTCAATAAAAACCCATTAACACCTAAAGGGACGAACAGCGCCTCCTGCTGGACGTCCAGCCTCGTGTTTGAGGCGCCTCTGACGTCATTTCCTGTCTCCCCAGTCCGGCATGCAGAGCTGCTGAAGGAACGTTTATTAACTCACAGCTCTGCTCTGTTACATCATCCTGGCTTTTATTCCCGATAGGCCGGAAAACATTCCCAATGTTGGGAATCAGCAGGAACATGATGAGGACCGACGTCAGGAGGCGGATCCTCATTAGGAGGCATGTTGAGGTTTGGAGCGGATCGGCGGCTTCCTGCCACGTTGATCTCCTGCGGCTCCGGGTTTCCTGCGCCGCTGCGGCCGGAGCAGCACTTCCTGTTTCCTGCAGGATCGCTGCAGAACCACCGGATCTGCTCCTACTGGGCCTTTCACCCCTCTGACCGCTCAGGGAGTTTCCTCTAAGCTCCAGTACAACATTTTATACCAGGAAAATATTCAGCAGATCCACACAGGGTCTGCTGTAGCGCCCCCTACAGGCCGGAAGAAAACACCTTAAATGTGACGTTAGAAACACACTGCGCTGCTTTTCCTGTCGGCTTAGGAGGAAGTACGGTGGCCCGCAGGCTGTGAACCACATGCAAATACATTCCTGTTCCCCTCCTGGCCTGTGGCGGCGCTGCACCAAGAACCACTGAAGGAAACGACACAGAAACCTCTGGAGACACTGAGAGCAACTTCCTGTTTCACCAGATGGAAACAAGATGGAGGATTTTAGCGGTTGGAGGATTTTCTCTTTAGTCGTTGGCTAAAGACCAGGAGCCATTTCTGCTGCTAGCGCTAGCTAGCATGTTAGCATTGGTTGTCTTTACCCAGAATGCCCTGCGCTGTGAAAGTCTCTGGTCCACACATTCAAACCGAACCCAGACCGAGGTCAGGAGGACCAGAGGTCAGAGGTCAATAACAGATTAACATTCTGAAAACAAACCAGAGTTTGCAGACAAACGGACCGGAGCCGGACTGAAACGGACTAAACAGAGCAGGTTTAAACGTTGCAACCATTAAAAAAAAAAAAAAATTAGCAAATGCAGGAAGTATAAAACACTTCAAACACACGATACACAGCAGAGGTCATCCAGACCACCAGGGGAGTCTGCAGTCGGTAATATTACATCAAGTATAGCGCGGCTGTTTCTTTGTGACGCCCCCTAGTGGCCTGGAGGACCATTGTGGTTCTAATTCTTTTTGTTTGGGGTTCATTCGTGTGTTTGCAGCTCGTCTGTTCCGGTCATCAGGCCTTTGACTGAGCTAATTATAGAAGTAACACCCTCAGAGTCAGACACATTTTAAAAATATATTTCTGAGCAAAATAAAACTAGACAACATTTTTATGATGATTGTGTTGGAGCCGCAGATCTTCCATCTTCATCGTTCGCTCCTCATCCTCTCTAATAAACACCAGACTGCATCTAAAAGCTTCAGTTCAGAGGCAGACAGCGGAACAACAGCTATGAACTCTGGAAACTGAGTCTGTTATTGTGATGTTTCCTCTCCTGGGGAAACAGCGCCCCCTCTGAGGCAGGTTAGCTGCCCATGTGGCCGCAGGCGGTACTGCAGCTGCCTCATCCCTCCTCCTCCCTCTTGGCTCCTCCCTCCAACACCTCCACCGTCAGAAGCTCCTCCCCTTCCTGCCGCGGCGTCATCCTGATGATGACGGAGCTGTCCGCCGTCTCTGCCACCGACTCGTCCCTGTCGTCCCGAGCCGAGCGCGGGACCGGAGAGGGGCGGTGCACCGGAGAGGGGGGGGGGGGGGCACCGGAGAGGGGGGGGGCGGAGCCTGAGGGAACAAAGATGGAGGTTTCAGCCGTTTATTTCATCGAAACATCACATCCTTGTTTCCTTTCCTACCTCCCTTTCTTGATTTTCTCTGTCTTTCCCTCCCCCTTTCCTTCCTTCCTTCTCTACCTCCTTCCCTCCTCCCTCCCTCCCTCCCTCCTTCCCTCCTTCCCTCCTCCCTCCCTCCCCCTCATCCCTTCCCCTCCTCCCTCCCTCCCATCCATCCTTCCCTCCTCCTCCCTCCCTTCCATCTTTCCCTCCCTCCCTCCCTCCCTCCCCCCTCCTCCTCCCTCTCCCCCTCACCTCCCTCCTCCTCCCTCCCATCCATCCTTCCCTCCTCCTCCCTCCCTCCATCCTTCCCCTCCTCCCTCCTCTTCCCTCTCCTCCCCTCCCTCCCTCCTCCTCCTCCTCCCCCTTCCATCCCTCCCTCCCTTCCCCTCCCTCCCTCCTCCCTCCTCCTCCTCCCTCCCTCCTCCCTCCCTCCTCCTCCATTCCCTCCTCTCCCTCCCTTCCCTCCTTCCCTCCTCCTCCATCTTCCTCCCTCCTCCCCCCTCCTCCCCCCTCCCCTCCTCCCTCCCCTTCCCCTCCTCCCCCTCCATCCTTTCCCTCCTCCTCCTCTCCTTTCCTCTCCTCTCCCTCCTCCTCCCCTTCCCCTCCCTCCCTCCCTCCCCTCCCTCCCTCCCCCTCCCTCCTCCCTCCCCCTCCCTCCCCCCCTTCCTCCTCCTCCTCCTCCCTCCCTCCTTCCCTCCTCCCTCCCTCCTCCTCCCCTCCTCCCTCCTCTCCCTCCTCCCCTCCCCCCCTCCCTCCTCCCCTCCTCCTCTCCCTCCCTCCCTCCTTCTCCCCCTCCCTCTCCTCCCTTCCTCCCTCCCTCCTCCCCTCCTCCTCCCTCCTCCCCTTCCTTCCCTCCTCCCTCCCTCTCCTCCTCCTCTCCCTACCTCTCCCTCCTCCTCCTCTCTCCTCCCTCCTCCTCCCTCCTCCCTCCTCCCTCCCTCCCTCCTTCCATCCTTCCCCCCCTCCCTCCCTCCTCCCCCCCTCCCTCCCTCCCTCCTTCCATCCTTCCCTCCTCCCTCCCTCCCTCCTTCCCTCCTCCCTCCCTTCCACCTTCCTCCTCCCTCCCTCCCTCCCTCCTTCCCTCCCTCCCCCTCCCTCCTCCTTCCTCCCTCCTCCTCCCTCCTTCCTCCCCCTCCCTCCCCCTCTCCATCCTTCCCTCCTCCCCCCTCCTCCCTCCTTCCCTCCTCCTCCCTCCTCCTCCTCCTCCCTCCTCCCTCCCCTCCTCCCTCCTCCCTCCTCCCCCTCCCTCCCTCCCTCCCCTCCCTCCCTCCCTTCCCCTCCTCCCTCCCTCCCCCTTCCCTCCTTCCCTCCTCCCTCCCTCCCTCCTCCATCCTCCCTCCTCTCCCCCTCCTCCTCCTCCCTCCTCCCTCCCTCCCCCTCCCTCCTCCCTCCCTCCCTCCCTCCCCTCCCTCCCTCCCTCCCTCCCTCCTCCCCCTCCTCCTCCCCTCCCTCCCTCCCCCTCTCCCTCCCTCCCCCTCCTCCCTCCTCCCCCCTCCCTCCTTCCCTCCTCCCTCCTCCCTCCCTCCTCCCCTCCTTCCCTCCCTCCTCCTCCTCCTCCCTCCCTCCTTCCCCTCCTCCCCCCTCCTCCCTCCCTCCTCCCCTCCTCCCTCTCCCCCTCCCTCCTCCCTCCCTCCTCCATCCTTCCCTCCCCTCCCCTCCCTCCCCCCCTCCTCCCTCCTCCCTCCCCCCTCCTCCCTCCTCCCTCCCCTCCTTCCATCCTTCCTCCTCCCTCCCTCCCTCCTCTCCCCCCTCCCCCCTCCCCCTCCCTCCCTCCCTCCTCCATCCTCCCTCCTCCCTCTCCTCCCTCCTCCCTCCCCCCCTCCCCCCTCCCCTCCTCCCTCCCCCTCCTCCTCCTCCCCCCTCCTCCTCCTCTCCCTCCCCCCCCCTCCCTTCCCCTCCTCCCTCCCTCCCCCCTTCCACCTTCCTCCCTCCCTCCCTCCTCCCTCCCCCTCCTCCCTCCCTCCCTCCTCCCTCCCTCCCTCCTTCCATCCTTCCCTCCTCCCTCCCTCCTCCCCCTCCTCCCTCCCTCCCTCCTCCCTCCCTCCCTCCTTCCTCCTTCCCTCCTCCCCCTCCCTCCCCCCCCTCCTCCCCCCCTCCCCCCCCCTCCCTACCTCCGTCTGGCCCTCAGCCGGTTGGTAAAGCTTCTTCATCTTGGCGAACGTTCCCTCGATGCCGGCTCGCTCCGTGACCTTCAGGGCGGCCTTGAACAGTTTGGGGGTGTCGGGTCGGGGGGGATGACCTCGGCCGTCTCCTTACGCGTCTCCTTCTCCTCCGGCTTCTTGTCTTTGGTCAGCATCGTCCTGGAGACAGACGGACAGGGTCTGACCGGCAGAACCAGAGCGGATCCTGCTGGTCATGTGACCCGCTGTGACCCGGTCAGAACCAGAGCCTGATCTGATTACAGTAATCCTGCTGAGGACAGAGGAAGGAGAGACGCCTGAGACGTCCAGAGTCCAGAACCTGCTGGTTCTGACCCGGTTCAGACTGGCTCAGCAATGAGCCTCCAAACCGGCCTACTCAAATCATTAAACAGCTTCCTGAGACAGGAAGTGGACTGAACTAGGAGTGATGATGCGTTATGACATCATCAGACCCCTATGACCTTTGACCGGGTCACGGTTCTGATCCAGATGCTGTTTTCAGGGAGGATTTAAAGAAATCCATAAACATTCAGGAATGATTCTGACATTCCTCAGAGCAGCATCCTGACGCACCAATCAGAGGGAAGTCTGGGAAACGGCGCCACCTACTGGATACAGACCTGAAAGCTCCTGGTTTCAGCTCAGCGTTCTGGAGACGCTGCTTCAGCAGATGAAACTGCTCATTGATGAAAAACAGGAAATAAAGCAGCAGCTGAACCAGTCACAGGTCCGGTTCAGGTCCGGTTCAGGCTGGTTCAGGTCCGGTTCAGGTCCGGTTCTGGTCCGGTTCAGGTCTGGTTCAGGTCCGGTTCAGGTCCGGTTCTGGTCCGTGTTCAGGTCCGGTTCAGGTCTGGTTCAGGTCCGGGTCTAGGTCCGGTTCAGGTCGTAGGTCGTCAGGTCCGTCTGGTCCGGTTCAGGTCGGTTCAGGTCCGGTTCAGGTCCGGTTCTGGTCCGGTTTCAGGTCCGGTTCAGGTCCGGTTCTGGTCCCGTCGGTTCTGGTCCGTGTTCAGGTCCTCGGTTCAGGTCCGGTTCTGGTCCGGTTCAGGTCCGGTTCAGGTCTGGTTCAGGTCCGGTTCTGGTCCGGTTAGGTCGGTTCAGGTCCGGTTTCCGGTCAGGTCTGTCGGTCCGGTCTCGTTCAGGTCGGTTCAGGTCCGGTTCAGGTCCGGTTCTGGTCCGGTTCAGGTCTGGTTCAGGTCCGGTTCTGGTCCGGTTCAGGTCTGGTTCAGGTCCGGTTCGTCCGTTCAGGTCTCGGTTCAGGTCCGGTTCTGGTCCGGTTCAGGCTCCGGTTCTGGTCCGGTTCAGGTCTGGTTCAGGTCCGGTTCAGGTCCGTTCTGGTTCCGTTCAGGTCCGGTTCAGGTCTGGTTCAGGTCCGGTTCTGGTCGTCCGGTTCAGGTCCGGTTCAGGTCCGGTTCAGGTCCGGTTCAGGTCCTTCGGTCGTTCAGTCGTCGCGGTTCTGGTCGGTTCAGGTCCGGTTCAGGTCTGGTTCAGGTCCGGTTCAGGTCCGGTTCTGGTCCGGTTCAGGTCCGGTTCAGGTCCGGTTCAGGTCCGGTTCAGGTCCGGTTCTGGTCCGGTTCAGGTCCGGTTCAGGTCTGGTTCAGGTCCGGTTCAGGTCCGGTTCTGGTCCGGTTCAGGTCCGGTTCAGGTCCCGGTTCAGGTCCGGTTCTGGTCCGGTTCAGTCCGGTTCAGGTCTGGTTCAGGTCCGGTTCAGGTCCGGTTCTGGTCCGGTTCAGGTCCTGGTTCAGGTCCGGTTCAGGTCCGGTTCAGGTCCGGTTCAGGTCCGGTTCAGGTCCGGTTCAGGTCCGGTTCAGGTCCGGTTTCAGGTCCGGTTCTGGTCCGGTTCAGTCGGTTCGTCGGTTCAGGTCCGGTTCTGGTCCGGTTCAGGTCCGGTTCAGTCGTCAGGTCCGGTTCAGGTCCGGTTCATGGTCTGGTTCTCGGTCCGGTTCAGGTCCGGTTCAGGTCCGGTTCAGGTCCGGTTCAGGTCCGGTTTCTGGTCCGGTTTCTCAGGTCGGTTCTGGTCCGGTTCAGGTCCGGTTCAGGTCCGGTTCTGGTCCGTCGTCCGGTTCAGGTCCGGTTCAGGTCCGGTTTCTGGTCGGTTCAGTCGGTCAGGTCTGGTTCAGGTCCGGTTCAGGTCCGGTTCAGGTCTGGTTCAGGTCCGGTTCAGGTCCGGTTCTGGTCCGGTTCAGGTCCGTTCAGGTCTGGTTCAGGTCCGGTTCAGGTCCGGTTCAGGTCTGGTTCAGGTCCGGTTCAGGTCGGTTCAGGTCCGGTTCAGGTCCGGTTTTCAGGTCTGGTTCAGGTCCGGTTCAGGTCCGGTTCAGGTCTGGTTCAGGTCCGGTTCAGGTCCGGTTCTGGTCCGGTTCTGGTCCGGTTCTGGTCCGGTCCGGGTCTTACTTGGCCTTCTTGCGCAGCAGCTTCTGGGACTCGGGGTAGTGGACCAGGATCTCTGCCAGGTCCTTCTTGTCCAGGATGAACAGGTTGGCGAAGCCGTGCGCCTTCACGTTGGCGGTGCGCCGGTTCCCTCCGCCCCCCGCCAGCAGGCTGGCCAATCAGAGAGAGGGACAGCTGTCAGAATCACAGTCATCACTTTGCTGGTTGAGTAAAATCTTAGTTTGTCCTGAAGGAGGCGTCAGAGCTGCTGGTTCTGATCCAGTTTCATCTTGTGGATCTGTAGTAGATCTGCAGGTTCCAGTCGGTCTCTACCGGATTCGGACCGGTTCCGTCTCTCGTTCTGCAGGTTCTGACCTGATCTCTCCGAACACGGAACCGGCTCTGATGGTGACGAACACGGTCTCCAGGTCCGGCCCGCCCACCACCTGGACCTCCCCCTGCTTGATGATGTACATCTCCCGTCCAATCTCCCCCTGCAACACAGGGCAGCTCCTTAGAGCCGCCTGAGGCACCGAGGCGCCGCCAGAGGCACCGAGGCGCCGCCAGAGGCACCGAGGCGCCGCCAGAGGCACCGAGGCGCCGCCAGAGGCACTGAGGCGCTGCCAGAGGCACCGACTGAGGCCCCGAGGCGCCGCCTGAGGCACTGAGGCGCCGCCAGAGGCACTGAGGCGCCGCCAGAGGCACTGAGGCGCCGCCAGAGGCACTGAGGCGCCGCCAGAGGCACTGAGGCGCCGCCAGAGGCACTGAGGCGCTGCCAGAGGCACCGACTGAGGCCCCGAGGCGCCGCCTGAGGCACTGAGACGCCGCCAGAGGCACTGAGGCGCCGCCAGAGGCACTGAGGCGCTGCCAGAGGCACCGACTGAGGCCCCGAGGCGCCGCCTGAGGCACTGAGACGCCGCCAGAGGCACTGAGGCGCCGCCAGAGGCACTGAGGCGCTGCCAGAGGCACCGACTGAGGCCCCGAGGCGCCGCCTGAGGCACTGAGACGCCGCCAGAGGCACTGAGGCGCCGCCAGAGGCACCAAGGCGCCGCCAGAGGCACTGAGGTGCCGCCAGAGGCGCCGCCAGAGGCACCGACTGAGGCCCCGAGGCGCCGCCTGAGGCACTGAGGCCCCGACTGAGGCCCCGACTGAGGCCCCAAGCCGCTGCCAGAGGCCCCTCTCCCCCTGGAACATGCAGCCTCACCTTTTTACACACAAAGTCTCCCGGCAGATAGACGACAGACTTCAGCCTGGTCAGCAGGTCGAACACCATCTGCCGGTCGCAGCCCTGCAACACACAGATCGTGGTTGGTCGTGCAGCGGTTCTTCGGGTCGGGTCGTCGTGAGGTTCTGACCTGAAACAGAGCCACTTTGCTGACGATGGAGTAGTTGACGTCCACGGCAATGTCCAGCCTCATCTTAGCAGGAAGTTGAATCAGGAGTTCCTGTTCATCTGAAGGCAGGAGACATGAAGGCACCATGAGGCGTTCAGGAACGCTGCGTTCATTCACATCCACATGCTGGACGCCCATAACTCCCAGTGTCCCCTCACCACTCAGGGATCCAGAACCGGCTCTGGATCCGGGCCGTCAGCTGCTTACCCAGCATGCCCTGGCTCTTCCAGGTGTAGTCGTACCAGGTCTTGATTCGGTTCTGGACCTCCCGGGGAATGCTGTAGGAGTTCATGTACTTGACGGTGCTGTCCATGCAGGCCCGGTAATAGTTCTCTCCTGCGGTCGCTGCTCCCACCACGTCCCTCATCTGAGAGACAGGAACCAGGAGGTGAGTCCGTCCAGAACCAGAACCAGAACCCGGAACACACCAACCTGACCGATCATGATGGAGAACGCAAACACGCCCACAAAGTAGTTGATGAGCTGGAAGCAGATCTCAAAGACGGTGGTGGGGTCCGGCAGTCCTCCGATGGTGATCAGCGTCTTCACAGCAAAGTAGTAACATCGGATGTAACTATGGAAACAGAGACTTCCTGTCACTGGAGGAAGTCCAAACACACGATCTGATGGAGTGAATAGACATAAAGACTAGACCCCCCATTGGCTGCTCTGGTGCAGGAAACATGGCGGCCATCTTGGAGAGGTCGTCCACCCTATTTGGCTGAAGAAGCCTCAGCACTGAGGGAGTTTATGTTCCCATCGACGGACTACTGACGTCAGACATCGGGGGATAATGTTTCACAACAAAGATGGACATGTTACCGTAGTTACTGTCATTATGTCCACCGGCACAATGCCAGCCATGTTAGCTGTAGTGCTCAGTGTAACACCGGGTTCAGCCCTATGAAGGCTAACCGAGGTTTTTAAAACGTTTAAAATATTCCCTAACATTGATTTTGATTATCAAGAGCCTACCTTAGAAAAAACAATATATTACATGTCATAACATTCACCAGCAAAGTTGACTATGTAAGTTCACTCTGTTTAAAGTAAGAAACATCCCAAATCTTCCGTTTTAATTTGAAGGTTTCCTAAAGACACGATGTGAAGAAGAAGAGGGAGAATAAAGAGAGACGGATTCACTGCAGCAGGAGCACATGGAGTTTGGACTCAATCTGGATCTATGAAGATAGAAATCATCTGGAAAACATGAACACACACACAACACCACACATCACCACACCACACCACACACACACACTACCACACACACACACACACACACACACACACTCACACACACACACACCACACACACACACACACATCACACACACACTCACACACACCAACCACACACACACACATCTACACACACACTCACACACACACACACTCACACACACACTACACTACACACACAGCTACACACACACATACACACACACACACTCACACACACCTACACTCACACACTCACACACACAATACACACACACACTACACTCACACACGTACACACACACATACACACACACACACTACCTACACTCACACACAGCTACACACACACATACACACACACACACACTCACACACTACACCCACACTCACACACACATATACACACACACCTACACACACACACACACTCACACACACCTACACACACACACTCACTCAGACACACACACACACACCCAGCATGCCCCGTTTCTTCCAGGTGTCGTCGTACCAAGTCTTGATCCGGTTCTGGATTTCCCGGAACCGGATCAAGCACACGTTATATGTGTGCACATAACTATGCATAACCAAATATATATTCAGTATTAATTATTTTATGATCATCTTTTTTTCCTCTTTTTTATTAGTTTGTGTTTATATAAATATGTATTAATATTACTAAAAATGTTTTGAAAAAACATGAATTGGTTTGTAAAATGCTCAACATACATGAATATCAGAATATTCGTAAATGAATATTTAAATATACTGAACCGCGTATCAATCCAACTTAAGAACGACTTTAAAAAATAAATGTAGTGGTAAATGTAGCTATGACAAGTGTTTGAATAATGTTTCCAGTAATAAAGCGTTTAGCGAGTTGTTATTGATTAAATGCGGTGATTGCATCAGTCAAGCATAAGGGAGAAGTCCAGGCGTCTCTTCCACAGAATGTCCTTCCTCTGACATTATGGACAGGATCCTCCCATTTACGGCGGAATGGTGTGGACCTCTGGAGGACCATGTTAATGAGGAGAGCTGCCTTCTGTCTGCTGTTGGCCAATGGAGCTTTGGGACCAGCGCCAGACGCTGTGGGGCGAATGGGTCCAGTCGCTCGCTGCCATCTTTACAGGCCACAGACCAAAAAACTTTATCCCGGTGGTTTTATTGTGTAACTGCAGTGTAGTGAACCTCCGAGCCTGAGGAGGGAGCTGGAGGACATCTGGCCGAAATTAGCGTTCATAAATCGGATCAACCTGGAGCTAAACGCCGCTTGCTCGGTGGATATTGGAATATAACTCCAAACTAACTTCACTTAAAGAAAAAACTAAATATATATTTATGCTTTTATATCTTATTAAACCAGTGATTTTTGAGAATAGGGACAAAACAGGTCCTAAAGCACAAAATTTGAATAAAATCTACACAAACTATATTTTTTTTCAAATATCTGACCAAACTAACCTGGTCATGTGAGACAACAATATATATTTTCCAGGTATTTGCTGAATATTTTTTTATTTTAAACATTGTAGTCGGTGGATGATGCCTGTTAAAGCCTTTGTCCAGGTGCAGAACTCAACACATTATAATAGTTTAAAGCAATTAAAGAAATACTAAAATTATATATTGTGACAATTAAGTACAAGTAGTCATATAAATAATTATAACGGTATCAATAAATTGAAATAAAAATCATTTTTATATATTTTCCAACTCCAATTGAAATTTGTCCTTAGTTTTTGTCAGACATGAAAAGAAGGTAAAAAAATCAGGCATTATTGGGGCACCAGAACTGCTGAGGACCCCATGACCACTTCCTGTTTCTTCCATTGCTAAGAGGCTAGTTAGCTCTGGTTAGCTAGTTAGCTCTGGTTAGCTTAAGGCTAGTTAGCTCTGGTTAGCTTAAGGCTAGTTAGCTCTGGTTAGCTTAAGTTATTCTTTAGTTTTTTCTTCTTTTTATTCCTAAGTTGTTTGTCACAACCATGATGTGTCGACACCATAACTGACAATTTACAAAACTTTGATGACATTTTGTGAAATAAAAGCTTAATTTTGGTAAATTGTAAAGATTTCATGGACCTGATGAGCTACAATATGGCCGCCTTCAGATTAACATCATATAAATAGAGGTAGTTTGGCTTTTTGTCAATCCATCAGTTTTTGTGACTCTTTCAGTGAAATTGTTGTCAAATCTCACTTAAATGTTCAGTTAATTCATTTTAATGTATTTTACATAAATTGCATTACTTCACATGTACCAAGTTTTTCATTTTACTCACTAGTTTGTCACCTTCAGTTCAGTGTCAACTCCGTCAGATGGACTTTTTGTTGTTTTTTGTTTTAAATAATATTTATTTTGTTTCTTGAGAAGCTTTTGTCTTAAAAAATAGTAAAAATAAACTAATAGGGTCATTAAAAAAATAATTTATATTTATTTTTGTCAGATGGTGATGACATCATTCTGGGTCAGGTTGATTAAAAATGTAATTTTAAAAAAAGCGTTGCAGCTGGGAGCCTGAACCTCAGCATCTTTACATTTCCAAAACATTATTTGTCATATTTGCAAACATAAGGTTGAGAAAAATTGGAAAATTAAAACCAATTTTGTCCGTGTTCTCAAGAATCATTGATATATTTATGCTTTAGTGGTCAGCAGAAAAACTGTATTTTATATTATGATTAAAATATTAAAATAAAGTTTTTTAAAAAATCAATCACAACAACAAAGTCAGAATATTACAAATAAAGTTGTACGACAGTAAGTTAAACCAAAAGTTGTGATAAAACTAAAGACTAGATATCATGAGAACAGGACGCAGCGGGTGGATCGGAGAATCCGATCCGTTCTTCCTGTCTGCCAACTGATGAAACCTGGGAAGCGGCAGCCAACAGCCAACTAACAGATTATAGGAAATACAAAGTTTATTAAAGTGGTGAAAGCAGCAGAATAAAGTCTGATAATAAAGTTTCTATTGTCTTCCTGACTGATGATGTCGTGGCGTTCTTACGCGTTTCCTTTCCCGTTGTAGACCCACTTGGTGGATCCCAGACCCTCGTAGTCGGAGCCCCAGTAGAAGAGACAGGCGTTGATGTGCAGCGAGTAGAGCAGGTAGGTGGAGGTCCGAATCACCCTGGGCAACGACAGAGGCTGGATGAGGCTGGATGAGGCTGGACCAGGTAGGATGAGGCTGGATGAGGAAGGATGAGGTAGGATGAGGCTGGATCAGGTAGGATGAGGCTGGATGAGGAAGGATGAGGTAGGATGAGGCTGGATCAGGTAGGATGAGGCTGGATGAGGAAGGATGAGGTAGGATGAGGCTGGATGAGGAAGGATGAGGCTGGATCAGGTAGGATGAGGCTGGATGAGGCTGGATCAGGTAGGATGAGGTAGGATGAGGCTGGATGAGGCTGGATGGGGTAGGATGAGGCTGGATCAGGTAGGATGAGGCTGGATGAGGACGGATGAGGTAGGATGAGGCTGGATGAGGCTGGATGGGGTAGGATGAGGCTGGATCAGGTAGGATGAGGCTGGATGAGGCTGGATCAGGTAGGATGAGGTAGGATGAGGCTGGATGAGGCTGGATGGGGTAGGATGAGGCTGGATGAGGCTGGACCAGGTAGGATGAGGCTGGATGAGGCTGGATCAGGTAGGATGAGGCTGAAGGAGGCTGGAGGAGGTAGGATTAGGCTGGATGAGGCTAGATGGGGTAGAATGAGGCTGGATGAGGTAGGATGAGGCTGGAAGAGGTAGGATGAGGCTGGAGGAGGTAGGATGAGGCTGGAGGAGGTAGGATGAGGTAGGATGAGGCTGGAGGAGGTAGGATGAGGCTGGATGAGGTAGGATGAGGAAGGATGAGGTAGGATGAGGCTGGATGAGGCTGGATGAGGTAGGATGAGGCTGGATGAGGTAGGATGAGGCTGGATGAGGTAAAATGAGGCTGGATGAGGTAGGATGAGGCTGGATGAGGTAGGATGAGCTAGGATGAGGCTGGATGAAGTAGGATGTGCTAGGATGAGGCTGGATGAGGTAGGATGAGGCTGGATGAGGTAGGATGAGCTAGGATGAGGCTGGATGAGGTAGGATGTGCTAGGATGAGGCTGGATGAGGTAGGATGAGGCTGGATGAGGTAGGATGAGGCTGGATGAGGTAGGATGAGGTAGGATGAGGCTGGAGGAGGTATGATGAGGCTGGATGAGGCTGGAGGAGGTAGGATGAGGCTGGATGAGGTAGGATGAGGAAGGACGAGGTAGGATGAGGCTGGATGAGGCTGGATGAGGTAGGATGAGGCTAGATGAGGTAGGATGAGGCTGGATGAGGTAGGATGAGGCTAGATGAGGTAGGATGAGGCTGGATGAGGTAGGATGAGGCTGGATGAGGTAAGATGAGGTGATGAGGTAGGATGAGGCTGGATGAGGTAGGATCAGATAGGATGAGGTTAGGATGAGGCTGGATCAGGTAGGATGAGGGGGATTCAGTTGGATGAGGTAGGATGAGGTTGGGTGAGGCAGTATTTGGTTGGAGGAGGCTGGAGGAGGTAGGATGAGAACTGGATGAGGTAGGATGAGGCTCGAAGGAGGCTGGAGGAGGTAGGATCAGGTAGGATGAGGCTGGATTCAGTTGGATGCGGTTGGATGTAGTTGTATCCAGTTGAATGCGGGTGTATCCAATTGGATCCAGCCCCCACCTGTAGATGTAGGCCTTCTTCATCACAGCCTCCATCCGGTCGTTGAACTCGGAGAACACCATGTACTGGAGAAAACAACCAATCAGCTGCTTCCGCTGGACAGGTGAGGAAGGGGAGGAACAGCGCCTCACCTTGAGCAGGCGGGGGAAGCGCAGCAGGGAGTTTACGCCTGTGAAGTAGTAAAGTATCTCCATGGGGAACAGGCTGATGACGTCCATCTGGGAGCAAACGGGTCAGAACCAGAACACGGGTCAGAACCAGAACCGTTCGCTGCTCCAGCAGAACGTTCTCACCTTGAAGCGCTCGGTGGTCATGTAATGCTCCCTCATGTCCTTCTTGTCACACTGTCGGGTAGAACCAGTGAAACCAGTTAGAGCCGGTCCTGCCGGGTCGGTCCGGGTCGGAGCAGGACGCCTCGGACGCCTCGGACGCCTCGGACGCTACGCACCACGATGTCTCCGCCGCGAACGAACTGCAGCCGCGGCTGGAAGACCAGGATGTCTGCGATGTAGATGAAGTCGCAGGCGTAGTCCGCCAGCAGCCACAGGTGGATGTTGTCCGGCGTCTGGTAGGGAAAAGCCCAGCGGACCGGGATCAGCCACACGTTCCAGTTCCAGGCCGCCACCACGAAGAACAGCCAGATCACATAGATGAGGTCTGAGGACGGGGAGAGAGGAATTGTGGGAAATCGTCAGGAGAAAGCGTCTGATTCTGGGAGGAGAGCTCACCGGTGAACGGATCGATGCTGGACGGGAAGCGGTACTCCAGGACGGACCGCAGCCAGTCGGGCATCGGGGGGAGCTTGGGGAGCTGGACCGGATGTCCCAGGAGGTCCAACTGGAACAGACTCGCCTCCTGCAGTGGTTCCGGTTCGTCCTTCTTCTCCTCTCCAGGCGGCGGCGGCGGCGGCGGAGCCGGAGGAGCTTTGGCCGGAGCTGCAGGAATCAGAAGAGACGGTCAGGGATCCGGTCCGCTTTCACCAGGATGGAGGTCCAACCGAAGATCCCTGAGGATCCACAGCGGTGGTCGCAGTGGATCCAGGGGATCTGGGCGGCCTACAGGCAGCGGGGCTCTCCTCCTCGGACTCGTCCGGATCCGCCAGGCGGTCCCGGTGCCGCTCGGTCCGGCCCTTGAAGAGCCCGACCAGCTGGTTGAGGCGGTCCTGGACCGAGACGCTGGCCACGCTGGCGGCAGACGGCGGCCGCGTCCTGCAGGGAGAACCGACACGTTGATGGACGCGCTGATGGACGGGGTCAGGCTGCGCTCGGGCGACGTCTCACTCGTCGTGTCCCTGACTGGACCGGGCCTTCAGCAGCTCCTCGGCCGGGTCGGCTCTGCAGACAGCAGCACATCCAGAACCCTGTGAGCCCGGCGGCTCTCTGTCGCCGCTGTCTCACGGTCTACGGATCAGACCGACTGAGGCGCCGCCAGCAGCTTTCTGGGTCAAACAGAACCAGACTTTGTTTGTGCTGCTAACATTTATCTCCAAAACGTCTCCAAACATTTTGACGATGTGTCTGAAGACATGATGCATCTGCAGGTCAACGACTCGACGCTCTTCCTCTCGGGGTGTTTGTCAGAGTTCAGAACCGTTCTGACCCGTTCTGACCCTTCAGAACCGTTCTGACCGTTCTGACCCTTCAGAACGTTTGAACCATTCTGATCCGTTCTGACCCTCAGACGTTCTGACCCGTTCTGACCCGTTCTGACCTTCAGAACCATTCTGATCCGTTCTGACCCTTCAGAACCGTTCTGATCGTTCTGACCGTTCTGACCCGTTCTGACCCTTCAGAACCGTTCTGACCCGTTCTGACCTTCAGACCGTTCAGAACCGTTCTGACCGTTCTGACCCTTCAGAACCGTTCTGATCCGTTCTGACCCGTTCTGACCCTTCAGAACCGTTCTGACCCGTTCTGACCCTTCAGAACCGTTCTGAACCGTTCTGACCCGTTCAGAACCGTTCTGACCCGTTCAGAACGGTTCTGACCCTTCAGAACCGTTCTGACCCGTTCAGAACCGTTCTGACCCGTTCTGACCCTTCAGAACCGTTCTGAACCGTTCTGACCCGTTCAGAACCGTTCTGACCCGTTCTGACCCTTCAGAACCGTTCTGACCCGTTCTGACCCGTTCAGAACGGTTCTGACCCTTCAGAACCGTTCTGACCCGTTCAGAACCGTTCTGACCCGTTCTGACCCTTCAGAACCGTTCTGAACCGTTCTGACCCTTCAGAACCTTTCTGACCCGTTCTGACCCGTTCTGACCCTTCAGAACCTTTCTGACCCTTCAGAACCGTTCTGACCCGTTCTGACCCGTTCTGACCAGTTCTGACCCTTCAGAACCGTTCTGACCCTTCAGAACCGTTCAGAACCGTTCTGACCCGTTCTGACCCTTCAGAACCGTTCTGACCCTTCAGAACCGTTCTGAACTGTTCTGACCCGTTCAGAACCGTTCTGACCCGTTCTGACCCTTCAGAACCGTTCTGACCCGTTCAGAACCGTTCTGACCCGTTCTGACCCTTCAGAACCTTTCTGACCCGTTCTGACCCTTCAGAACCGTTCTGACCCGTTCTGACACTTCAGAACCGTTCTGACCCGTTCAGAACCGTTCTGACCCGTTCTGACCCTTCAGAACCGTTCTGACCCGTTCTGACCCTTCAGAACCGTTCTGACCCGTTCAGAACCGTTCTGACCCGTTCTGACCCTTCAGAACCGTTCTGAACCGTTCTGACCCGTTCTGACCCTTCAGAACCTTTCTGACCCGTTCAGAACGTTCTGACCGTTCTGACCCGTTCTGACCAGTTCTGACCCTTCAGAACCGTTCTGACCCTTCAGAACCGTTGTGAACCGTTCTGACCCGTTCTGACCCTTCAGAACCGTTCAGAACCGTTCTGACCCTTCAGAACCGTTCTGACCCTTCAGAACCGTTCTGACCCGTTCAGAACCTTTCTGACCCGTTCAGAACCGTTCTGACCCTTCAGAACCGTTCTGACCCGTTCTGACCCTTCAGAACCGTTCTGACCCTTCAGAACCGTTCTGACCCGTTCTGACCCTTCAGAACCGTTCAGAACCGTTCTGACCCTTCAGAACCGTTCTGACCCTTCAGAACCGTTCTGACCCGTTCTGACCCTTCAGAACCGTTCTGACCCTTCAGAACCGTTCTGACCCGTTCTGACCCTTCAGAACCGTTCAGAACCGTTCTGACCCGTTCAGAACCTTTCTGACCCGTTCAGAACCTTTCTGACCCGTTCAGAACCGTTCTGACCCGTTCTGACCCTTCAGAACCGTTCTGACCCGTTCAGAACCGTTCTGACCCGTTCTGACCCTTCAGAACCGTTCAGAACCGTTCTGACCCGTTCAGAACCTTTCTGACCCGTTCAGAACCTTTCTGACCCGTTCAGAACCTTTCTGACCCGTTCAGAACCTTTCTGACCCGTTCAGAACCGTTCTAACCCGCCTCTCCTTCTTCCACTGAATAAAACTAAAATATTCCTGCAGATTTTCAGCTTCTTCACAGTAAAAATGCTGGTGTTGAATTAACACCCAAAGTGTCTATATGTGTTCAAGTCAGCTGGTGTTAAATTCAACACTACAGAGTCACATTAGCATTTACAAAGGTGTTAGTGTTAAAATATATTAAAAGTAACACCAGTGTAGTGTTGATTACTAAACATAATCTGGTGTCAAAAAAGTAAATTGACCCACAAAATGTCACTATCAATCAAATCCAGTGGAAGTTTAGCTTTTCTTAAACCCAGTTTAGTATTATAGACCAAAGTTAATTTAACCAAAAAATGGGTGTCAATCTTTTAACACTTTCAAAAGTGTTACTTTAACACCAGCTGACTTGGACACATATAGACACTTTTGGGTGTTAATTCAACACCGGCATTTTTACTGTCTTGTTTTAGATTCACATTTTCTCTCTTATGAATCCCATGAATGTTTCCATCTCCTTGTCTTCTCCATCATTTACCATTTTCATGCTCTTCCTGACCTTTGACCTGCAGGTGCAGAGATGAGCGGCGCCCCCTGCTGGCCTGCTGCTGTTACCTGAGCTGGGGCTCCATCCTGGGCTCCGGTTCTGGGGTTGTGATTATCTGCGGGATGCTCAGGTGGAGTCGCTGCAGCTCGTTTGGCTCTGGAGCGTCAGCGTCGCTGCAGCTTCCTGAGGACCAGAGCAGAAGACATGGATCGGCGCCGCAGCGCCAGCATGGAGCAGACCTGCTGCTGCAGACCTGCTGCTGCAGCACCAGCATGGAGAAGACCTGCTGCTGCAGCGCCAGCATGGAGCAGACCTGCTGCTGCAGACCTGCTGCTGCAGCACCAGCATGGAGCAGACCTGCTGCTGCAGCGCCAGCATGGAGCAGACCTGCTGCTGCAGACCTGCTGCTGCAGCGCCAGCATGGAGCAGACCTGCTGCTGCAGCGCCAGCATGGAGAAGACCTGCTGCTGCAGCGCCAGCATGGAGCAGACCTGCTGCTGCAGACCTGCTGCTGCAGCACCAGCATGGAGCAGACCTGCTGCTGCAGACCTGCTGCTGCAGCACCAGCATGGAGCAGACCTGCTGCTGCAGCGCCAGCATGGAGCAGACCTGCTGCTGCAGCGCCAGCATGGAGCAGACCTGCTGCTGCAGACCTGCTGCTGCAGCACCAGCATGGAGCAGACCTGCTGCTGCAGACCTGCTGCTGCAGACCTGCTGCTGCAGGATGGAGCAGACCTGCTGCTGCAGACCTGCTGCTGCAGACCTGCTGCTGCAGCGCCAGCATGGAGCAGACCTGCTGCTGCAGACCTGCTGCTGCAGCATGGAGCAGACCTGCTGCTGCTGCGCCAGCATGGAGAAGACCTGCTGCTGCAGCGCCAGCATGGAGCAGACCTGCTGCTGCAGCGCCAGCATGGAGCAGACCTGCTGCTGCAGACCTGCTGCTGCAGCACCAGCATGGAGCAGACCTGCTGCTGCAGACCTGCTGCTGCAGCACCAGCATGGAGCAGACCTGCTGCTGCAGACCTGCTGCTGCAGCACCAGCATGGAGCAGACCTGCTGCTGCAGACCTGCTGCTGCAGACCTGCTGCTGCAGCACGGATCAGACCTGCTGCTGCAGACCTGCTGCTGCAGCACCAGCATGGAGCAGACCTGCTGCTGCAGCACGGATCAGACCTGCTGCTGCAGACCTGCTGCTGCAGACCTGCTGCTGCAGGATGGAGCAGACCTGCTGCTGCAGGATGGAGCAGACCTGCTGCTGCAGCACCAGCATGGAGCAGACCTGCTGCTGCAGCACGGATCAGACCTGCTGCTGCAGACCTGCTGCTGCAGACCTGCTTCTGCAGCACGGATCAGACCTGCTGCTGCAGGATGGAGCAGACCTGCTGCTGCAGCACCAGCATGGAGAAGAACTGCTGCTGCAGCGCCAGCATGGAGCAGACCTGCTGCTGCAGCACCAGCATGGAGAAGAACTGCTGCTGCAGCACCAGCATGGAGAAGAACTGCTGCTGCAGCGCCAGCATGGAGCAGACCTGCTGCTGCAGCGCGGATCAGACCTGCTGCTGCAGACCTGTTGCTGCAGCGCCAGCGTGGATCAGACCTGCTGCTGCAGACCTGCTGCTGCAGCAGAGCTCTGGGTGGAGCGTCTGAAACAACCTGGGTCTGCTGGACTTACAGTGAAATAACTGTAGCCAGAGAAAACATAAAAGCTCCTGTTGCCTCCATTGTTTCTCTAACCAGTTACTTTGAAGAAGTAATCGGATTACTGATTACTCCTGGAAAAAGTAACTTAGATTACTGATTTGGAAAGTAACTCAGTTAAAAGTAACTTTTTCAGTTACTGCTAACAACACCTGTGGAAATGACTCCAGCTCTGCCAACACGTATTTTATAATGGTAACACCAACATGGTGTCATTGTGTTTGAGTTCCTGTATTGTCTGGAAAACCATAAATAGGACTTTAGCTGTTACTCCCCAAGACATGTAGAGGAAATACAGTTAAATTACAAAAGAAAATAACTGTAGTCTGACTGCTGGATTAGAAATCGCCACGCGTCAGACGACTCCACTGATTAAAGAGGTCCGGCGTCAGTAAAACATGCCTCCAACATCTGAAACCTGGAAATTCGTCTCTGGCCAACAGAAGTGAAGGATGACAGTCAGTCCAGATTTACTCAGATCTCAAGATTTATTCCAACAAGAGGAAGTTTGGAGAAATGTTACACAGTTACAGGGAAAACTAAAGAAATGACGCCAGATCTAACAGAAACCAAAGGAAACAAAGTCAGGTAATTAAATAAACAGTTTGATAAACTCAACAGCATCTGGAAAATAGTTTCATAAAACGTTTATAGTGACATTTTTACTGAGTTTATAAAATATTTACTGTTGGCGAAAGGAGCTAAAAGCTGCACAAAAATCTGATAACAGCTACAGTTCAATAAAATGTCTGATTTTACTTTAATCATTCAACAATGAATTGTTTATTTTCTAGATGTTGATTTTATGACTTTTGCCAGAAGGTCCTACAGATCCAGCTGTTAATTTCTGTTAATAGAAACAGAAAACAAACCTCCTCAGACCTCATAGCTCCTCCCCCAGACCTCATAGCTCCTCCCCCAGACCTCATAGCTCCTCCCCCAGACCTCATAGCTCCTCCCCAGACCTCATAGCTCCTCCCCAGACCTCATAGCTCCTCCCCAGACCTCATACGCTCAGCCCCCCTCATAGCTCCTCCCCACTATAGTCCAACCTCATAGCTCCTCCCCCAGACCTCATAGCCTCCTCCCCCCAGACCTCATAGCTCCTCCCCAGACCTCATAGCTCCTCCCAGACCTCATAGCTCCTCCCCAGACCTCATAGCTCCTCCCCAGACCTCATAGATCCCCCAGACCTCATAGCTCCTCCCCAGACCTCATAGCTCCTCCCCAGACCTCATAGCTCTCCCAACCTCATAGCTCTCCCCAGACCTCATAGCTCCTCCCCAGACCTCATAGCTCCTCCCCAACCTCATAGCTCATTTGTAAATGATCAACTATCTGGCTTTTTAAGTCACATTTTTAGCCATTGATCACATGCTACGCAGACGATGCTGGAAAACTCCCTACACTTTCACTTGAATATATTTATATATTAAGTTTTAGTTAATGGGATTAGCTCTAATTTATGAATTATCTCCAGTTAATGAAGGTCGTATCAGTAACTAAGTCATTGCCCAATAGACTTGTATAAAAATTTAATCTAAGATCTTCTGTTGATTTCTACCAACTGAATTCTGTTTCTGTCCAGAATCGCTAACGATCTTTATGTTCTTCACCATTTGATCTCGCTCCATGCAGACGACACTGATGTCATTTCTAAACTTCACCAAAGCAGCTTTTAAACGACGGACCCGACCCGCTGATCATCGAGGTGCCTGCCGTGTTTTCCGGGAAGCTCCAGGATATTTCAAGCCTCAGCTGGTTGAATTCCTGCTTCAGACGCCGGATCCAGATCCGTCTCCTGTTGGAAATGTTTGTAGCATCATGAAGAGGAGCTGCTTTGTTCTGGTAAATCAATCCATGAACTGACAGCTTGGAGGAACTCAGGGAATCATCGGTTGATGCATCTAAATCCATCCAGATTTTCCTCCGGAAACCACTTGGAGCTCAACTGTGGATGTTCCTGCAGAGAACGTCCAGGTGAGGTTCTGTCACGCTGAAATTCAGCCGTGTTGGTGTGTCTAAACCTGGGTCTTCAGTTTTGGAACCGAAACGTGGCAGAAGAAGATGAGCTGATGGTGAGACATCCAGTCTCATCATGAAGGACGTTTCAAACATCCTGGGGTCTAAAAGCGGCAGCAGGAGGCGCTGGGTGGGCTGGGCAGCATTTAGACGGCTCATCATGAACCAGCTGATCTGATTTACCACAACAGAAAATAACTTTATATCGAAACCATAAACCCAGCAGACGTGACGCGTTTCTCTTCATCGCAGCGTCAAAGTCAGGCTGATCCCACCGGACCAAAACCGGACCAGAAACACTTTAATGGTTAAAGACAAAACGGAGCAGAAACACTGAGGTGACAAACTGACAACAGAGACCCAAAGTAGCTCTACAGGCCCCGCCCACCAGCAGCGAGGCCCCGCCCACCAGCAGCGAGGCCCCGCCCATCAGCAGCTATGCTCCACCCACCAGCAGCTAGGCCCCGCCCACCAGCCGCTAGGCTCCACCCACCAGCAGCGAGGCCCCGCCCTCTTCTGGGAGACGCAGCAGCAGAATGCTAACCGCAGCAGAAGCAGCTCTCAGGTTTTCTGAACCGAGTTCATATTTAGAAAACTCTGGATTTGTAGTTGAGCATTTCTGACTGAACTGGGGTCATCCCGGTGTTTCAGCTCCATCCCAGGTGTTTCAGCTCCATCCCAGTGTTTCAGCTCCATCCCAGTGTTTCAGCTCCATCCCAGTGTTTCAGCTCCATCCCGGTGTTTCAGCTCCATCCCAGTGTTTCAGCTCCATCCCGTGTTTCAGCTCCATCCCAGTGTTTCAGCTCCATCCCGGTGTTTCAGCTCCATCCCGGTGTTTCAGCTCCATCCCGGTGTTTCAGCTCCATCCCGGTGTTTCAGCTCCATCCCGGTGTTTCAGCTCCATCCCGGTGTTTCAGCTCCATCCCGGTGTTTCAGCTCCATCCCGGTGTTTCAGCTCCATCCCGGTGTTTCAGCTCCATCCCGGTGTTTCAGCTCCATCCCGGTGTTTCAGCTCCATCCCGGTGTTTCAGCTCCATCCCGGTGTTTCAGCTCCATCCCGGTGTTTCAGCTCCATCCCGGTGTTTCAGCTCCATCCCGGTGTTTCAGCTCCATCCCGGTGTTTCAGCTCCATCCCGGTGTTTCAGCTCCATCCCGGTGTTTCAGCTCCATCCCGGTGTTTCAGCTCCATCCCGGTGTTTCAGCTCCATCCCGGTGTTTCAGCTCCATCCCGGTGTTTCAGCTCCATCCCGGTGTTTCAGCTCCATCCCGGTGTTTCAGCTCCATCCCGGTGTTTCAGCTCCATCCCGGTGTTTCAGCTCCATCCCGGTGTTTCAGCTCCATCCCGGTGTTTCAGCTCCATCCCGGTGTTTCAGCTCCATCCCAGTGTTTCAGCTCCATCCCGGTGTTTCAGCCCCTTTCCTGTTTAACTTGCAGGGGACAAGCATGCGGTGACTGTGGGGTGTTTCTGTGGCCCCTGAGCAGCAGATGGGAGCCGAGCTCAACTATATTCAGGTTTGTTTCCACTGCAACAGACACCTGCTCTATAAATCAACCAATAACTTTATGAAGAAATTATTAGTGTCTAATTTATAACATTCAGTTCCTCCAAGATTCTCTGATTTTTTGCAATAAAATAAAAAATAAAGGAGCAAAGAATAATTGTTTGTTTTATCTTTAATGTGATAAAACTTAATTTACAACAGAGACGCTACTTGTTGCATCGATCAAGGACGATAAACTGACATCAAGTCAGCAGAAGTAAGAAATACTGCCACCTGCAGGTGAGACTTGGCATCACTGTTTGTGGAAAACTTGCAATAAAGTCACAGTTTGGGAAAAATGTGGGGATCTGTTGATCTAGAGTGAATTTCAGTGAGCTGGGTCGAGGTTTGGATCCAGTTTAAAGGTGTTGCTGCCGTGCTGGTTCCTTCTGTGCAAGTGAAACCAGAACCAGAACTCTGCAGCAGATTACCGGGTCCAGTGGCTTCCAGCTGCTTCTAGCTTTATTTAGATCGTAATTCATCTGCTGATATTGGGTTGACATGTTTAACCTAGATTTTAAACTATTTGTGTTTTTGATGCCAACAAATGATTTGGTTCTGTCAGTTTGGCTTCAGAGCCGCAGGAAGCAGGAAGGACGCCACTTCCTGTTCAGTCTGTCCACCTGAGGTTAAATGGCCACCAGAGGGAGCTGCAGGCTGCAGAGGAGCAGCAGCTTTATTTGGCACTTTCCAGGCTGCAGCCACAGGTGGAGCGATCAGGTGTCTGGGGGGCGGCGCTGCAGGACGGAGCGGTTAAGGCTGGTCAGGAAGCCGGGGAGGGCGAAGCGGCTGGCCATGCTGCTGCAGCGCTGCTGCGCCAGCTGCTGCAGCTGCGCCAGCTGCTGGGTCAGCTGGCGCAGCTCTGGGCGGGGACTCGGGGCGGACAGAACGGGGGGCGCCAGGTCGCGCTCCTGCAGCAGGGCTCTGCAGCGCGCCACGCACTCTGCAGCGAGCGGGAACCGAAGCAGGAAGCTCTTTACGGGAGAACAGATGCTGGGAGCTGCATGGAGAAACATCAGTGAGAAAACTCACAGCTGGAGCTGAGCGACAACATTTAACGTCCAGAGAGGGAAACCACCGGGAAACCACAGGCAGCATTAGCACAGACTGGGCTAACAGGACTGGGCTAACACAGACTGGGCTAACACGGACTGGGCTAACAGGGATCTGGGCTAACACTGCACTGGGCTAACATGCACTGGGCTAACACAGACTGGGCTAACAGGGACTGGGCTAACACGGACTGGGCTAACAGGGACTGGGCTAACATGCACTGGGCTAACAGGGACTGGGCTAACACGGACTGGGCTAACACGGACTGGGCTAACAGGGACTGGGCTAACAGGGACTGGGCTAACACGGACTGGGCTAACAGGGACTGGGCTAACATGCACTGGGCTAACAGGGACTGGGCTAAACACAGGACTGGGCTAACACGGACTGGGCTAACACGGACTGGGCTAACAGGGACTGGGCTAACAGGGACTGGGCTAACACGCACTGGGCTAACACGGACTGGGCTAACACGGACTGGGCTAACACGGACTGGGCTAACAGGGACTGGGCTAACAAGGACTGGGCTAACACGGACTGGGCTAACACGGACTGGGCTAACAGGGACTGGGCTAACAGGGACTGAGCTAACATGGACTGGGCTAACACGGACTGGGCTAACACGCACTGGGCTAACACGGACTGGGCTAACACGCACTGGGCTAACAGGGACTGGGCTAACACGGACTGGGCTAACACGGACTGGGCTAACACGGACTGGGCTAACACGCACTGGGCTAACACGCACTGGCTAACAGGGACTGGACTAACAGGGACTGGGCTAACACGGACTGGGCTAACACGCACTGGGCTAACAGGGACTGGGCTAACACGCACTGGGCTAACACGGACTGGGCTAACACGGACTGGGCTAACAGGGAAACTGGCTAACAGCCTGGCTAACGGACTGCTAACACGGACGGTACGACTGGGCTAACAGGACTGGGCTAACAGGACTGGGCTAACACGGGACTGGGCTAACACGGGACTGGGCTAACAGGACTGGGCTAACAGGACTGGGCTAACAGGGACTGGGCTAACAGGGACTGGGCTAACAGGACTGGGCTAACACGGACTGGGCTAACAGGGACTGGGCTAACAGGGACTGGGCTAACAGGGACTGGGCTAACATGCACTGGGCTAACAGGGACTGGGCTAACACAGACTGGGCTAACAGGGACTGGGCTAACAGGGACTGGGCTAACACGACTGGGCTAACAGGGACTGGGCTAACACGGACTGGGCTAACAGGGACTGGGCTAACAGGGACTGGGCTAACAGCATGGCTAACAGACTGGGCTAACAGGACTGGGCTAACACGCATGGGCTAACAGCACTGGGCTAACACGGACTGGGCTAACACGCACTGGGCTAACACGGACTGGGCTAACACGGCACTGGGCTAACACGCACTGGGCTAACACGCGACTGGGCTAACACGCACTGGGCTAACACGGACTGGGCTAACAGGGACTGGGCTAACAGGGACTGGGCTAACACGCACTGGGCTAACACGGACTGGGCTAACACGGACCGAGCAAGCCTGGATTGATCTAACACAGATTGAATTAGCACAGACTGAGCTAACATGGACATAGCTAACACAGATGAAGCTAGCATGAAGAGAACTAGCATGGCCTGAGCTAACATGCACTGCAAACCAGCATGTCCATAGCTACCAAGCTAGCCTGAGTAGATCATTGGTGTTTGAGTGAAAGAGTTTCCTGTCTCTCACCTCCAGATCCTCCTGCTTCTCCTGCTGCTTCGCTCTGAGCAGAGAAAAAACACGGAGACATGAAGCTGCTCAGATGGTCTAGTCAAATAATCCTACGTTCACTGGGAAGGGATTGTGGGGTCTGAGCTACTTTGAAAATATGAAATACTTTTCACACTCTGCACTGCAGCTCAACGACTGTAGGAATGTTACCTGAGTAGCATATCTGTGCTTCATACTGTTAGGCTATAAAAGTTTTATGTTTTCTTATGTTTCTCTTACATTCCACCATTTGGTTTGGTACATTTAGACACTAAATGAATCTAAACAAACTGGTCCTGATTGGTTCTTTTTCATTCAGAGAGTCCTCTGATTGGATGTCACCAGGTCAGAGGTCAGATGCGGTCCTGATGTTCATGGACAGTCACCTGCTCTGCAGTGTGGGCCTCTTCGAGCTGCAGCTCTGGTTGTTGGGCTATGGGACTCTCCAGATCCCTCCTCTCTGATGCCGGCTCCACATCGGTGGACGAAGGAGTCACCTGGTCTGCTGGCTCAGGGGGCGGGGCCAGAGCCTCCGCCTGCTTCCCTTCAGCTGGGCAGATGTCCACCAGACACCTGACAAGAGATGGAGGGGAGGCCCTGTAAGGCTGAGACCAAACTGTAACATTTAACACCTCCAGCTGCTCTGGTTCCCTTCCTCTGAGTCCAACCAGCTGTTCCCCTCCTGGCCTGTGGAGGCGCTGCACCAAGAACCACTGAAGGAAACGACACTAAAACCTATGAAGACACTGAGAGCAACTTCCTTCTTCACCAGATGGAAACAAGATGGAGGAGGTTGGAGGATTTCTCTTAGGCTAAAGACCAGGAGCCATTTCTGCTGCTAGCGCTAGGCTAACATGTTAGCTTTGGTTGGATTTACCCAGAATGCCCTGGGCTGTAGTCCACTTCCTGCTTTTGGAGCGGTCAGCTTGAAGTGGTCCGCTTGGCGTTTACATTCAAAGTGAACCAGAGTTCACTTCAGTGGAACCCAGGCTGAGGTTTGGAGGACCAGAGGTCAAAGGTCAATTAGCATTCACACTAACCGGAGTGGACTTTCTAGGAAAATGGACTGGAGTTGGACTAAAGAGGTGAGACTGACGAGTGAGAAACATGCGACTCTCCTCCCAACACAGAACGTTTTGACCATCTAGCTGGTTCTTGACCAGCCTTCCACTCTTTCTGCTCTGCTTCTGGTGCAGGAGCCACCACAGCGCCACCAGCAGGACGGGTCTGGTCATTGCACCCTATGACTTAAAGGCCTTCTGTGTTCAGGAGGCTCAGAATGATGACTGGAGCAATTTTCAACGGAATCCTCAAACTAAAATCTGGTCAAGTTAAAAGGTCCAGAGAGAAAGTTCCAGAAAGTAAGACGGTAGAGTTAGAGCTGGGAGGAGACCTTCAAGAAAACCATCCAACGATCCAACCAACCATCCAACCAACCAACCATTCATCCATCCATCCATCCATCCATCCAACCACAGTGCTAGGTGAGTATGAAGGTGTTGTTGAACTCGGTGTTTCTTTCTCTGCTTTGCAACAAGCCAGGTGTGCAGTGATGGGTTGGTTAGGCTCCGCCCCAAAGCGTGCTAGCTGAGCTGAAGCTAGCGGGTGGTTAGGCTCCGCCCCAAAGCGTGCTAGCTGAGCTGAAGCTAGCGGGTGGTTAGGCTCCGCCCCAAAGCGTGCGAGCTGAGCTGAAGCTAGCGGTGGTTAGGCTCCGCCCCAAAGCGTGCTAGCTGAGCTGAAGCAGCGGTGGTTGAGCTGAAGCCTTCAGAAAGCTGAAGCTAGCTGTAAGCTGAAGCTACGGGTGGTTAGGCCTCGCCCCAAAGCGTGCTAGTGAGTATGAAGGTGGTTATCGGCTCCTGCCCCCAAGCGTGCTAGCTGAGCTGAAGCTAGCGGTGGTTAGGCTCCGCCCCCAAAGCGTGCTAGCTGAGCTGAAGCTAGCGGGTGGTTAGGCTCCGCCCCAAAGCGTGCTAGCTGAGCTGAAGCTAGCGGGTGGTTAGGCTCCGCCCCAAAGCGTGCTAGCTGAGCTGAAGCTAGCAGGTGGTTAGGCTCCGCCCCCAAAGCGTGCTAGCTGAGCTGAAGCTAGCGGGTGGTTAGGCTCCGCCCCAAAGCGTGCTAGCTGAGCTGAAGCTAGCGGGTGGTTAGGCTCCGCCCCAAAGCGTGCTAGCTGAGCTGAAGCTAGCGGGTGGTTAGGCTCCGCCCCCAAAGCGTGCTAGCTGAGCTGAAGCTAGCGGGTGGTTAGGCTCCGCCCCAAAGCGTGCTAGCTGAGCTGAAGCTAGCGGGTGGTTAGGCTCCGCCCCAAAGCGTGCTAGCTGAGCTGAAGCTAGCGGGTGGTTAGGCTCCGCCCCCAAAGCGTGCTAGCTGAGCTGAAGCTAGCGGGTGGTTAGGCTCCGCCCCCAAAGCGTGCTAGCTGAGCTGAAGCTAGCGGGTGGTTAGGCTCCGCCCCCAAAGCGTGCTAGCTGAGCTGAAGCTAGCGGGTGGTTAGGCTCCGCCCCAAAGCGTGCTAGCTGAGCTGAAGCTAGCGGGTGGTTAGGCTCCGCCCCCAAAGCGTGCTAGCTGAGCTGAAGCTAGCGGGTGGTTAGGCTCCGCCCAAAGCGTGCTAGCTGAGCTGAAGCTAGCGGAGCCTCATTGATCCAACATGGCTGAACTTACGGCTCTGCCTGCTTGTCCTCACTCTGCCTGCCTCTATTCTCGGTGCTGTCCTCACTGTCGTCCTGCAGGTTCTGCAGCCTGAACGGGCAGAAGAGCAGAGAGCTGCTGGGAGACCCAACGTCTGGAACATCTGGACTTTGAGGAACATCTGGAGCCTCCAGGAGGAATCGGCTCCGAAACAAACTCGGCTCAGCAGAATCATCCTGCTGCTTCCCAGCAGAGTCCAAACTAAATCTAAACTAAAGGTTCTGGTTGGAAAACGGGTCGGGTCTCTGGTTTCATGGGCCCGGTCCGCTCCCTCCCTCACTCATGTTGGAGGTTAAAGGTCGCAGTTTTTCCCACATTCTGCCCATTTTGGGTCCACATTTCAACGGCCTTGGCGGACTGCATTTCCCACAATCCATTGCTGCAGGTGACGTATTGAGTTAGGAGGTGGATTTATGGCAACGTTTGGTTTCTTCCATCTTTACAGAAAATAGAAAATATCATGACGAGGTTCATAAGTAATAAAGTTTGATAAACTGAGCAGAAAAAAGAAAAACTAAGAATCACAAAGTGAGGAGAGCAAAACAAAACGTAACGAATCCAAGACAAATTTCAAATCTTAAGATATTAACATGTTGGTATAAAAATTCTCTAAAATAAAATGATTTCAATTCAAAATGGAGGTGATTTTGAGAACAGAGACCGGTCCGCCATGTTGGATGTGACCCCTGACCCAGGACGTTTTGACCCCTGACCCCTGCGCCGAGCACCGGACCGGGCCTGACGGCGACGGCTCAATGGAAGGAAACCAGCAGGTCCAGTCTGATTACTGGTCCAGCAGACAGAACCGGGTTGGACCTGCTGAGCCTCAGACGCTGGTTAAAGTCCAGAACGTCCAGAACCGTCCAGAACCCGTCCAGGGCGGGTCGGCGGTGACTCACTCCGGTTCGTCCTCGTTCTCCTCCTCCAGGATGTTGGGCAGCCTGCAGACACACAGAGACGCGGGTCAGAACCAGGTTCTGCCTCTGGCCCGGTTCCGCGGCGCCGGACTCACTGGTCGTTGGACTCCGGCAGCGTTTCTATGACGATCTTGGCGGACCGCTCCACCTCCAGCTGGCGGACCGCCTCCGCCGCCGCCTGCCGGGCCATCTCCTCAGCAACGCGGGCCGCCTCCAGCCGCTGCAGCCTGACGGGAGAACCGGTCAGAACCGGGACCAGGACCAGTTCACGGGCGGTTCTGGAGATCCAACATCCTGATCTAACTCTGGCTGTTGGAGTGAGGAAGAGGAGCAGCTGACCTTTCCTCCCTCTGAGCGCCGTCGCCTGCTTCCTTCTTCACGCCGTCCGTCGGAGTCGGCGGCTCTGAAACCTGCAACCGATTGATTGGTCAACCTCCGATTGGTCAACCTCCAATTGATTGGTCAACCTCATCACATCCGATTGATTGGTCAACCTCCGATTGACTGGTCAACTCATCACTCGATGATGGTCAACCTCATCACATCCGATTGATTGGTCAACCTCATCACATCCGATTGATTGGTCAACCTCATCGCATCGGCACCGACTGCGCTCTGCGTTTAATCGCTCGCCGCATCTCTATCTAACTCATCACTGAAATAGCTGAAATGGAAACATGAACAAACTTCTTCAGTTTGAAAAAAGCTAAGAAGTTTCAGACGTTTCTGAAAGAGATTTCAGAGACCAATGAGCTGCCTGGTGTCTCGGTACCAGAGGAACAGCTGGACTCGGTTTCCTGCCGCCTTCCTTGGTGTAAATCACCAGGCCGATGGAAACGCCCAATTCATGCTTTTCTTTTCTGCCACACTTTGACATTTTGCCCGACGGCTGGATGGAAACGTGAGTCGCCTGCTGAGTTTGCTTTACAAACGTGGGCAAATCTTTTCTACCTTCTGCTGATGTTGGAAACTCCATGTTGTTCATGTTTCCATGAACTAATTTCCATAACTTGTGATTAATGGAAACGCGCCGGCAGTCAGGGGGACGGAGAACCCGACTCACCTGCTTCGCCGTCGGCGCCTCCAGGTCCTCCAGCACCAAGTCACTCGTCTTCCGAGCGCCGCTGACTGACGGGCAGAAAGAATCCGTCACTGTGGATCAAAATGGATCCCTCCGGATCCCTCCCACCGTCTGGATGAGTGAGGGTGGACCACTCAGCCAGACTGTGATCCACAACGTCTGATTGGTCTGGAAGTGTTTGACCGGATCGTCTCCAGATCCTCTGATCCCTTCAGATCGTCTTCAGCCTCAATGATCTGAAGGGATCTTCCAGGTATTTTGGGTCGTTTCCAGGGGCTTCATGGAGGAACTGAACTCGTTCAGAAGAACATAGGGTGCACTTACTTTTCCCATGGCGGTGAATAATGTTGTTTCAGCTGATCTTAAAGGAAGATTCATGTAATCAGAATAGATTTTTTGGGTTTACGGCTGGAGGAGTTTCCAGCTCAGCTGATTGATCGATTGATTAAACTGATCGATTGGTTTGGTAATTATTAGGCTGACAGAAATATCGACCCAAAACTGAAACATCAACCCAAAACTGAATCATGACAAAACGAAACATCGACTCAAACTGTCTCAGTTTTCCAGATAAAACCAGAGTTTCTAAGATGTCTGGAGTTTGAGTGGTTGATGTGTGTTGGACCACAAACACCCGAAACATTCTAGTTTTTTCCAGATCAAATCTTTATTTTCCTGCATTTGCTGCTGAAGTGGAGAACTGAACCTCCAGAGCTCCCAGTGTGAAGCAGCTCCAAACTGGGCTGAAACCAGTTCGTCTGCAGAGCCCCTGCTGCCAGTCCTAACCGATCCTCCAGAGGAACATCGGGCTGAACCTCCTGAGACGGTCCTGGTTCTGAACACAGACTCTTCTCTTCAGGCAGGTGAAGCTAAAGCTCGTTAAGCTCGTTAAGCTCGTTAAGCTCCAAAGCAGCGAAAGCTTCCTGTGAGCTACAGGACCGACGGCGTCGGTCTGCCGGCTGTGTGCTGCTGTCAGGGAGAGCGACTCTATCCTGCTGCTGCTCCTTTTATTTTAGGGGCTCAGGCGACTCCCCCCTGAAACACAAGGAGAAGAGCAGCGCCGTTAGAGTCGCCTCACCTCTGACAGAAGGACACCAACCAGCTGCTGCTCTGCTCATGGCTTCTGACAGCCGCACACGGACAGACACCTGTCCAGGTGTTCGAATCAGGCCCTGTGCAGGTGAAACCTGACGGTTTCCCTGGAAACAGGAGAACCTGAGCACCGGAGGCCCAGATCGCTGAGATCCAGGCTGGATCCCATAGAAACCAGAGAAAAGGTCCAACAGACAGCAGGTCTGACTGTCACTCTGCTTTCCTGCCTGCAGGCAGAACTCAGGGTTTACGTGACCCGTTTCAGGGAACCGGCCGTATGATCAGAACTAAAGGTCCAAACGGTGGGAGGATGTACTTACTGCTCTGCATGTCATCACTTCCTGTTTCCTGCATGGAGGAGACAATTCAGAGCCTCAGTGAAGGTCAGCTGACCGCAGCGGGACGTACGATGGGTTTTAAAGAGACGGTGCGCTCACCGGCCGGGGGACGGGCTGCGGCAGCATGCGGCCCAACCCGCTGACGATCCAACCCACCATGCTGCAACGCAACAGGTCAAAGGTCAGCAGGAAGCAGGCGGTTGGACGGGACTCGAGGTCTGAGGTCAGGCTGAGACAGCGTCATCCAACTAACCATCCAACCAACTAAACATCCATCCAACTAACCATCCAACCAACTAAACATCCAACCAACTAAACATTCAACCAACTAAACATCCAACCAACTAACCATCCATCCAACTAACCATCCAACTAACAAACCATCCAACCAACTAAACATCCAACCAACTAAACATCCAACCAACTAACACCAACTAACCATCCAACCACTAACCATCCAACCAACTAAACATCCAACCAACTAAACATCCAACCAACTAAACATCCAACTAACCATCCAACCAACTAACCATCCATCCAACTAAACATCCATCCAACTAACCATCCAACCAACTAAACATCCAACTAACCTTCCAACCAACTAACCACCAACCAACTAACCACCAACCAACTAACCATCCAACCAACTAACCATCCATCCAACTAACCATCCATCCAACTAACAATCCATCCAACTAAACATCCATCCAACTAACCATCCAACTAACAAACCATCCAACTAACTAACCATCCAACCAACTAACATCCAACCAACTAACCATCCATCCAACTAACAATCCATCCAACTAAACATCCATCCAACTAACCATCCAACTAACAAACCATCCAACTAACTAACCATCCAACCAACTAACCACCAACCAACTAAACATCCAACCAACTAAACATCCAACCAACTAAACATCCAACTAGCCATCCAACCAACTAACCATCCATCCAACTAACCATCCATCCAACTAACAATCCATCCAACTAAACATCCATCCAACTAACCATCCAACTAAAAAACCATCCAACAACTAACCATCCAACCAACTAACCATCCAACCAACTAACCATCCAACCAACTAACCATCCAACAACTAACCACCAACCAACTAGCCATCCAACCAACTAACCATCCAACCAACTAACCACCAACCAACTAGCCATCCAACCAACTAACCATCCATCCAACTAACAATCCATCCAACTAAACATCCATCCAACTAACCATCCAACTAACAAACCATCCAACTAACTAACCATCCAACCAACTAGCCATCCATCCAACTAAACATCCATCCAACTAACCATCCAACTAACTAACCACCAACCAACTAGCCATCCAACCAACTAACCATCCAACCAACTAACCACCAACCAACTAGCCATCCAACCAACTAACCATCCAACCAACTAACCATCCAACCAACTAACCATCCAACTAACAAACCATCCAACCAACTAAACATCCAACTAACCATCCAACCAACTAACCATCCAACTAACAAACCATCCAACCAACTAAACATCCAACTAACCATCCAACCAACTAACATCAACCAACTCCATCCAACTAACAAACCATCCAACCAACTAAACATCCAACAAACCATCCAACCAACTAGCCATCCAACCAACTAAACATCCAACTAACCATCCAACCAACTAACCAACCAACCAACTAACCATCCAACCAACTAATCATCCAACCATCTGTCCGTCCGTCCGTCATCCAACTTCTCCCCCCAGGTCTCTAAGTTTAAATATTTCCACCTACTTTGGCTGCTGCTCTGCTTCCTCTGCAGGTCTGAATAAATGAAAGAAAAGCAGGAAGTTTGAGATCAAATCCTTCCGTTACTTTAGATTTTTACAGACATAAACTAAAATCTACCAACATTCTGCTCGTCACCAGCAGTTCCTTCAGTTTTTCACAAATCAGATTTTTTATGTCCATGCATAATTAAATGTTTATTGCAAATTGTCCACAAAAATAATCAGTCAAAAACGTTGAGCTTAAGTGATGCCATCTCCCACCTGCAGGTGGCAGCGTTGATGTGACGAGTCACAAAAATCGAGTTATTTAACAACAAATATGTTTCATCTGTTATTGTTTTTCTTTTTTTTTCTTGTATAAGTAGATGTTTGTAGGTTTAATGAGAAATAAATCTAGCAGAATTAGTTGGAAATACCTCAAAAGTAGCACCAGAAAATCAGGGATTTCAACTGAAAACAATGTCAAAAGCAATCGTGAAATCCTAGAGTATGAGTTACTCTGCTGAAAATACAAATCCAACATCCAGGCGTAAAGCAGGAGAGAAAACAAGAACCCTGACTCACTCTGTGTCTGGAGGAGGAGGAACTGCAGGGGGCGCTGTGGCATTCCAAAGGAAGCACAAATATTTCAGGACAGCTCATCTTCCCGTGAGCGTCGCCATCGTCACAACCAGGACTAACCTTTGGACGCAGCTTCAGACTTGCTGGTTCCTTCAGCCTTCGGGAGGCTCTCCGGCCGAGGAACCACCATCACGATGCCGTGTTTGATCCAGTCCATCATGCTGGGACAAAAATACATCACACATTTACAGGATCATAAAGATCCACTGCTGCTAAACACTCAGACAACCGACCAACCAGTGAGTCAACCACAGAACAACCATGTAACCAACCACAGATCTAATTACCAAACCAGTCAGAAACACAACCAATCAGCCAGCAGTCGTGATGCTAACTCTGACCTGGGTGCAGAGGTCTGGTCCACCGGATCCACTTCCCTCCCGGCACGCTGAGCTCCTGCAGGTCAAACATGGGAACGTGTTGGAACATCAGCTTCCAGCTGCAGGAATACTACGATGTGTTGATGCTCACCTGCTGGAGCTGCTGCTTGCTGCACCTGAGCAGGAGCAAAATCAGGTGAGAAACTCACAAAACCACCAGAAATCAGCTGCTGGAGTTTTAGCAGGACTTCATTTACAAACCGCTGATAGAAACATTCTGTTTGGGTTTTGCTGCAGTGATGACCTGAGGAGTTGGAGTCTCAGTTCTCAGGATTCACTGACCAGCAACAAGTTCAACCTCCATGAAAAGCATCACAGCTGGCAGGTGGTAAAGTTACCAGCCAAGAACTAACAGAATGAGTTATTTAGCTGGTCCCGAGATGAAACCATGTCATGTTTTCACCATCTTATTCACTCATTTATAAATGTCTCAGGTTCAAACTAAATATTTACTCAGCTAAATGTTTGGCTTCAACAGCAACAGACACTTATCAAGCTAAATGAGCTAAATACTTAGATGCTAATTAAATATTTCCTTATATAAATGTTGGTTTGTAAAGTAAATATTTAGGCTCAAACCTAATATTCAGTTGACAGACAAATACTTATTGAGCAAAAATAAATATTAGCAAGCTATATAAACCAAATATTCAGGTTACAAACTAAATACTTTTAGCTCCAAATAAAATATTTAGCCTGAGGCTAAGTCAATGTTAAAATTATATTTATAAATAAATGGACAATGTGCTGAAATTACTTTGAAACTTTAATCTCCATTTTGTCCTTTCATGACAGGTTCAATAAAAAAAAACCCTATTTATTATTTATTGCCGTTAATAAATAATAGTGTTAAAAAACCGGCTCCCCAAACTGACGCCATGTTTCATGTAACATCCGGTTCACGATGACGTCATCGGTGACGGCAGACAGGGACACCTGGACGTACCTGAAGCTGCTCGGCCGCCGCGGACTCTCTGGTCCTCAGTTCGGGCTGAGGAACAACTTTCTCCAAACCCTGAGAGATCCAGGCCATCATCCCCTTCCTGTGGAGGACACAGGGTCAAACTGGACACCAGGGGGGCCAAAGGTCAGCTAGCTCACTATCTGGCATCCTGGCTGCCCACTGCCTTATGAAGCAGCTCACTATCTGGCATCCTGGCTGCCCACTGCCTTATGAAGCAGCTCACTATCTGGCAGCGTTAAAAGCAGCTCAGTATTTGGCAGGTTACTCACTCATCGTCGGGCTTGCTGAGAGACAGAACAGAAAACGCCGTCTCGTCACTTCCTGTTTCTAACTGATTCAGAACATGTGGAGCCTAACAGCCAAACTCCCTCTGCTTTATTCTGGTTCTGTGACCCAAAACCCAACATATAAGTGTTGAGATTTACGGATCTCGTACTCTCAGGTGTGATTACCTGGCTGCTGCTTCCTCCTCAGGCTGGACAAGAGAGAGAGGAAACAGAGACATCAGGAGACGTTCTGGATCAGAACACGGCCGTTCTTCAGAGATTACAGAACCCGATCCGAGTTTTGTTAACGATCTGATTCTCGGTTCAGCAGAACCTGGACTTGGGTCAGTGTTTTCTGCAGAACCGGACACAGGTCCAGCGTCTGGTCCTCACCTTGGCAGCGGAGTTGGCCCGGTTCTGGTTGGCCGGTGGTGCCGGCAGAGGGAGAGCGCTGCTGATCCAGGTCAGCATGCCTGGAGCCGGACTGAAGAGGGAAACACCAGAACCAGAACTAAGACCATAAACCTCGTCATGTCTTCAGCTATCCTTCCCCAGATGGGTCCCTCTGAGGGGAAGCGGACCCGTCCGGACTCACCCGTTCCCTGCAGACGACTCAACTTCCTGATTCAGTTTGTCAGCTTTGGCAGCTGTTGATCAGACAGAAGGAAAGTTCAGTGGAAAGAAGAAAACTGAGTCCGTTTCCATGAAGCTCCAGGGAGCTCACCGTCCTTCTTGCACTCGTCTTCAAACGTCACCTTCTTCTCCTGTTCAAAACACAAAACACGTTTTCAAAGGGAAGCCATGTTCCTCCTCCTGCTCAGCATCTGAGTTCAAAACTCTGGAAACCCAGCGAGTCTCTGGATGGAAGAGACAAGTCTGGAAAACTACAAACGGCTGATCCCTAGTCAAGATGCTTCAACCGTCCTGGACAAATAGTTTAATGATCATCATCACTAAATGCATCATAAATGTGAAACAAAACCTGAAAGCTTCCAGGGTATGGAGAGAAACATGTGACCGCTGGGGGCGTGGCTTACTGGTGCAGGGGGCGGGGCCGCAGCAGGGGGCGGGGCCACTTCTGGCTTTCCTTCCTTGGCATCTTCAGAGTTTTTGGATGGAAGTTCAGGCGGCTGGGGGACGACTTTCACCACCCAGCTCAACATCCTGGAAGACACAAACCGCCGTCACCCGACCGATACGAGTCACTGGAAGACTTGATGACCTGTCCATCGACACGCGGTGAGCAACAAGCCACAGGCGAAAACCTCGGGGTGAAACCCAGGAGGCGATGGAGATCCTCTATGTTGTCCGGTCACTTGGTGTCACTTGGCCTGAACAGGCCAGACTCACCGTAAATGAATGGAGAGGGAGCAGCGTTGCCTCCTGTGTGCAGCTATCAGGTCTGGACCAAAGGTAATGTTGACCCTACGGGTCTCAAACTGTGGCTGTTGGAAGACCTGGTGTCCCGTACAGGTCTCAGCCTAAAGGGAAGGCCGACCCCATGGCTCTCTAAATGCTGGTTCTTGTGGAGCCGGTGTCTTGAATACCTCTCTAGCTCTGGTTTTCATGGGACCCGGTGCCCTGTATGGGTCCCAGTCTCTGGTCCTCAGGAGTCTTAGTCTTGTACGTTTTAGACATTCCCCTGATGGGGCCTGTGGTGTGAGTCCCGTTGGGATCCGGTTCAGGGAGCAACTCGGATGGAAGTGAGTCCAGGTCCGGAAACAAGATGGAAACTGAATAATTAGCCTGATCTCCTCCAGGCTTCCCCGTTCTGTGCTTAATGGTGTTTGGATCTCGTTCGGCTGAGTGTCAGACCCAATCAGAACTGACTGGTCTCGACCCTAATCCTCCCCAGGAGGCCACTGGACACCAATACAAACATTTAAACTGTGCTCAGTTTGTCACTTTCACTCCCCAGTGTGTGTTATCCGTTTAGCGGCCGTGAACTTGGCCGGCTCGTCTCTCACCGAGTCTTTCTGTTCGATGGGTCATTGTGGGTCGACCTACAACCTCGGTCCGGTTCTGAGCTGGTCCAGAACTGAACAGGACAGTCAGTGAGCCAGAGAGAAGTGGTCAGTCCCTGTTTACCTGCTCAGTCAGTAGGTTGGTCAACAAACAGCCGAGTTCTGTAAGAGGCTTGTGACTTGGTCCGCGGTTCAAACTAAACATCCAGGAGGTGAAAGGTTGGGGAAAGGTTGTTTCCAGCAGTGGTTCCCACCCTGGCAGGTCCCCTGGGTTGATCACCCATTCATTTGGTCCAGGTGTGTGGCAGCCAGGAGACGCCTAAGACATGCAGGACAGTTGGTCCTGAGGACCAGGGCTGGGAGCCACTGCTTCAGAGGAGAAGGTCTGGAGAAGGTCTGGTCTACTGAGGGTTTTCAGGAGTAGATCAGAGGGTTGGGGAGTCTAGAGGAGGAAGTTTAGGGTAGGGTCAGGGGTGCAGGTCAGATCTTTAGGGTTTCCTGTCCTACCTGAAGAGTTCAGTTGGGTCCCAGCAGCATCCCACAGAGCCGCGGTGAGGAAAGACTAACAGGAATGTGAGCGCAGTGGGAGGATTAGAGCTAACAGGATTACAGAGCAGCTGAAGGACAGAACTGGACAGAGCAGAGGCTCAGATTACACCTTAAGAGGCCAGGAACAGGACACAGCGCCGAGCTGGAGCCTGTCCAGAGAACAACACAGTTCAGTTAGAAACAGACGGATGTCAAATCCGTTTGCTAACCGTCATTAAAGATACTCAAAAACTTTAAAGTTCAGACGATGCAATGAAGGTCTGGACCTGCTGGTTCTCCGGCCAGAACCTGGCCTCGGTTCTCAGGAACGAGGTTGGACTCATGTAGTTTGTTCATGATGAATCTTCTTCTCACTCCAGGGCTATCAGTGGAGCACCACAGGGCTGTGTGCTCAGACCAGACCTGCTTCCAATTGGTAGCATGACCAGGCAGGATGGGATAAACGTTCAGCGTTATGCTGATGGTATTCAGCTATAAACCTGATGAATCTAATCCACCAGGTAGAACCTGGATGACTCCAATCGTTCTCCTTTGAAATTCTGATCAAACAGAAGTTGTTGCTTTTGGACCAGGAGACGCTGCTCAGTTTTCACTCTAGAACTAAAACGGACAGATTTAGAACCCAGACCTGCTCACCTTTCCTTTATAGAACCTGGTTTATGGGACCAGAGCAGCTCCATAAAAACATCTTCATGTAAATTAGCAGAAACACCTGGACGTCTGCCGCCGCGGGAAGCAGTAACCATGGCAACGGCCTTGCTTGAAGCACAATCGGATTTATAATAGTTATTACACATTTTATTTAAAAGGTGTTTAAACTTGACAAAAAACAAAGAAACCTCAACAGTAAACAGTGAAGCTTCCCAGGTTGGACCTGCTGCAGCAGCAGAGCGTCCAGATCGGACCTGCTGCAGCAGCAGAGCGTCCTGGTCGGACCTGCTGCAGCAGAGCGTCCAGGTTTGACCTGCTGCAGCAGCAGAGCGTCCAGATCGGACCTGCAGCAGCAGAGCGTCCAGGTTGGACCTGCTGCAGCAGCAGAGCGTCCAGATCGGACCTGCAGCAGCAGAGCGTCCAGGTCAGACCTGCTGCAGCAGAGCGTCCAGGTCGGACCTGCTGCAGCAGCAGAGCGTCCAGATTGGACCTGCTGCAGCAGCAGAGCGTCCAGGTCAGACCTGCTGCAGCAGCAGAGCGTCCTGGTCGGACCTGCTGCAGCAGCAGAGTGTCCAGGTTGGACCTGCTGCAGCAGCAGAGCGTCCAGGTCGGACCTGCTGCTGCAGCAGAGCGTCCAGGTCAGACCTGCTGCAGCAGAGCGTCCAGGTCGGACCTGCTGCAGCAGCAGAGCGTCCAGATTGGACCTGCTGCAGCAGCAGAGCGTCCAGATCGGACCTGCTGCAGCAGCAGAGCGTCCTGGTCGGACCTGCTGCAGCAGAGCGTCCAGGTTTGACCTGCTGCAGCAGCAGAGCGTCCAGATCGGACCTGCAGCAGCAGAGCGTCCAGGTTGGACCTGCTGCAGCAGCAGAGCGTCCAGATCGGACCTGCAGCAGCAGAGCGTCCAGGTCAGACCTGCTGCAGCAGAGCGTCCAGGTCGGACCTGCTGCAGCAGCAGAGCGTCCAGATTGGACCTGCTGCAGCAGCAGAGCGTCCAGGTCAGACCTGCTGCAGCAGCAGAGCGTCCTGGTCGGACCTGCTGCAGCAGCAGAGTGTCCAGGTTGGACCTGCTGCAGCAGCAGAGCGTCCAGGTCGGACCTGCTGCTGCAGCAGAGCGTCCAGGTCAGACCTGCTGCAGCAGAGCGTCCAGGTCGGACCTGCTGCAGCAGCAGAGCGTCCAGATTGGACCTGCTGCAGCAGCAGAGCGTCCAGGTCAGACCTGCTGCAGCAGCAGAGCGTCCTGGTCGGACCTGCTGCAGCAGCAGAGCGTCCAGGTCGGACCTGCTGCAGCAGAGCGTCCAGGTCGGACCTGCTGCAGCAGCGGAGCGTCCAGGTCGGACCTGCTGCAGCAGAGCGTCCAGGTCGGACCTGCTGCAGCAGCGGAGCGTCCAGGTCGGACCTGCTGCAGCAGAGCGTCCAGGTCGGACCTGCTGCAGCAGCGGAGCGTCCAGGTCGGACCTGCTGCAGCAGAGCGTCCAGGTCGGACCTGCTGCAGCAGCGGAGCATCCAGGTCGGACCTGCTGCAGCAGCAGAGCGTCCAGGTCGGACCTGCTGCTGCAGCAGAGCGTCCAGGTCGGACCTGCTGCAGCAGAGCGTCCAGGTCGGACCTGCTGCAGCAGCGGAGCGTCCAGGTCGGACCTGCTGCAGCAGAGCGTCCAGGTCGGACCTGCTGCAGCAGCGGAGCGTCCAGGTCGGACCTGCTGCAGCCAGAGCGTCCAGGTCGGACCTGCTGCAGCGGAGCGTCCAGGTCGGACCTGCTGCAGCGGAGCGTCCAGGTCGGACCTGCTGCAGCAGCAGAGCGTCCAGGTCGGACCTGCTGCTGCAGCAGAGCGTCCAGGTCGGACCTGCTGCTGCAGCAGAGCGTCCAGGTCGGACCTGCTGCTGCAGCAGAGCGTCCAGGTCGGACCTGCTGCAGCAGAGCGTCCAGGTCGGACCTGCTGCAGCAGCGGAGCGTCCAGGTCGGACCTGCTGCAGCAGAGCGTCCAGGTCGGACCTGCTGCAGCAGAGCGTCCAGGTCGGACCTGCTGCAGCAGCAGAGCGTCCAGGTCGGACCTGCTGCCAGCGCGGAGCGTCCAGGTCGGACCTGCTGCAGCAGAGCGTCCAGGTCGGACCTGCTGCTGCAGCGGAGCGTCCAGGTCGGACCTGCTGCAGCAGAGCGTCCAGGTCGGACCTGCTGCAGCAGCGGAGCGTCCAGGTCGGACCTGCTGCAGCAGAGCGTCCAGGTCGGACCTGCTGCAGCAGAGCGTCCAGGTCGGACCTGCTGCAGCAGCGGAGCGTCCAGGTCGGACCTGCTGCAGCAGCGGAGCGTCCAGGTCGGACCTGCTGCAGCAGCGGAGCGTCCAGGTCGGACCTGCTGCAGCGGAGCGTCCAGGTCGGACCTGCTGCAGCAGCGGAGCGTCCAGGTCGGACCTGCTGCAGCGGAGCGTCCAGGTCGGACCTGCTGCAGCAGAGCGTCCAGGTCGGACCTGCTGCAGCAGCGGGAGCGTCCAGGTCGGACCTGCTGCAGCAGAGCGTCCAGGTCGGACCTGCTGCAGCAGCAGAGCGTCCAGGTCGGACCTGCTGCAGCAGCGGAGCGTCCAGGTCGGACCTGCTGCAGCAGAGCGTCCAGGTCGGACCTGCTGCAGCAGAGCGTCCAGGTCGGACCTGCTGCAGCAGCAGAGCGTCCAGGTCGGACCTGCTGCAGCAGCGGAGCGTCCAGGTCGGACCTGCTGCAGCAGAGCGTCCAGGTCGGACCTGCTGCTGCAGCGGAGCGTCCAGGTCGGACCTGCTGCAGCAGCAGACAGCGTCCATGGTCGGACCTGCTGCAGCAGCGGAGCGTCCAGGTCGGACCTGCTGCAGCAGAGCGTCCAGGTCGGACCTGCTGCGAGCAGTCCGCGAGCGTCCAGGTCGGACCTGCTGCAGCAGAGCGTCCAGGTCGGACCTGCTGCAGCAGAGCGTCCAGGTCGGACCTGCTGCAGCCAGCAGAGCGTCCAGGTCGGACCTGCTGCAGCAGCGGAGCGTCCAGGTCGGACCTGCTGCAGCAGAGCGTCCAGGTCGGACCTGCTGCTGCAGCGGAGCGTCCAGGTCGGACCTGCTGCAGCAGAGCGTCCAGGTCGGACCTGCTGCAGCAGCGGAGCGTCCAGGTCGGACCTGCTGCAGCAGAGCGTCCAGGTCGGACCTGCTGCAGCAGAGCGTCCAGGTCGGACCTGCTGCAGCAGCGGAGCGTCCAGGTCGGACCTGCTGCAGCAGCGGAGCGTCCAGGTCGGACCTGCTGCAGCAGCGGAGCGTCCAGGTCGGACCTGCTGCAGCGGAGCGTCCAGGTCGGACCTGCTGCAGCAGTGGAGCGTCCAGGTCGGACCTGCTGCGCAGCGGAGCGTCCAGGTCGGACCTGCTGCAGCAGAGCGTCCAGGTCGGACCTGCTGCAGCAGCGGAGCGTCCAGGTCGGACCTGCTGCAGCAGAGCGTCCAGGTCGGACCTGCTGCAGCAGCAGAGCGTCCAGGTCGGACCTGCTGCAGCAGCGGAGCGTCCAGGTCGGACCTGCTGCAGCAGAGCGTCCAGGTCGGACCTGCTGCAGCAGAGCGTCCAGGTCGGACCTGCTGCAGCAGCAGAGCGTCCAGGTCGGACCTGCTGCAGCAGCGGAGCGTCCAGGTCGGACCTGCTGCAGCGGAGCGTCCAGGTCGGACCTGCTGCTGCAGCGGAGCGTCCAGGTCGGACCTGCTGCAGCGGAGCGTCCGGTCGGACCTGCTGCAGCGGAGCGTCCAGGTCGGACCTGCTGCAGCGGAGCGTCCAGGTCGGACCTGCTGCAGCGGAGCGTCCAGGTCGGACCTGCTGCAGCGGAGCGTCCAGGTCGGACCTGCTGCAGCGGAGCGTCCAGGTCGGACCTGCTGCGCAGCTGGAGCGTCCAGGTCGGACCTGCTGCGCAGCGGAGCGTCCAGGTCGGACCTGCTGCAGCAGTCGGGAGCGCCGTGTCGGACCTGCTGCAGCGGAGCGTCCAGGTCGGACCTGCTGCAGCGGAGCGTCCAGGTCGGACCTGCTGCAGCGGAGCGTCCTGGTCGGACCTGCTGCAGCAGAGCGTCCAGGTCGGACCTGCTGCAGCAGCGGAGCGTCCAGGTCGGACCTGCTGCAGCAGAGCGTCCAGGTCGGACCTGCTGCAGCAGAGCGCGCCCAGGTCGGACCTGCTGCAGCAGGAGCGTCCAGGTCGGACCTGCTGCAGCAGCGAGCGTCCAGGTCGGACCTGCTGCAGCAGGAGCGTCCAGGTCGGACCTGCTGCAGCAGCGGAGCGTCCAGGTCGGACCTGCTGCAGCAGAGCGTCCAGGTCGGACCTGCTGCAGCGGAGCGTCCAGGTCGGACCTGCTGCAGCAGAGCGTCCTGGTCGGACCTGCTGCAGCAGAGCGTCCTCTGAGAGGTCGGCACCTGCTGGCACCTGCGAGCGGAGCGTCCTGGTCGGACCTGCTGCTGCAGCAGAGCGTCCAGGTCGGACGTGCTGCAGCAGCGGAGCGTCCAGGTCAGCGTCCAGGTCGGACCTGCTGGCAGCGGAGCGTCCAGGTCGGACCTGCTGCAGCAGAGCGTCCAGGTCGGACCTGCTGCAGCAGCGGAGCGTCCAGGTCGGACCTGCTGCAGCAGCGGAGCGTCCAGGTCGGACCTGCTGCAGCAGAGTGTCCAGCCCGGTTCTCAATGTGGACGTTTGTCCTCCAGACAGAAGCAGCAGCTACATTTCCTGAGATGTTTCTGTCCATAAGGCGCCTTCACAAAGCGGCGGCTCCACTGGCTGCCGCTGGACCGGTACCGGTACCACTGGGCTCCAGGTCCAGGTTCTGATGGGATCCGGATGAATCTGACCGGTACCGGTACCGGTACCACTGGGCTCCAGGTTCTGCTCAGATCCAGTATGATCTAAAGCTGATCGACCATCAGATCCATCTGATCGGTGATCAATCCTCCCTCTGGACCTCCAGATGTTCTCCATCCTCAGGTAGCGGCTCAGCTGGACCAGATGGACCTTCAGAACCGAACCTGGTGGATCATCTGCTGACCAGAACCAGAACCAGCCTGTTTTTCTCTCCAGTCAGAATGAAATGAGCCTCAGAAGCTTCAGACCATCAGTTACATCTTCATGGTTTCACCATCTGTAGTTTATTCATTTTCAGGGTAAATGTGGTTCAGTTTAAACACTAAATCATTAAAAACATCTGGTTTGATGCTTCTGGTCTAAATAACTGAATCAGGTTTCAGTGGATTCAGGTTTGGAGTTTATTGTCCAGATAAAGTTTGTGTGGCTGCTGCAGGTCAAAGGTCAAAGGTTTGCCTTTATTCACATTTTCATTCATTTTATACCTGCTGACTTAAGTGTAAAATATGGCGCTGCAGTTTTTGTGCGTGTTGCTGCTTCATACATGAGGCCCTGAACTTGTGAAAAAGATCCTGATCTTTCAGCATTAAATGATGGTCCAATCAGAAAGTTAATCTTATTTTTGCAGGATGTCATTTAAATCCCAGATTCATGAAGTTTCTGGGTTTTAACTGATCCTTGAATCTCTTCAGGTTGTAACTCGTCTTGTTTTCTCCTGTTTGCAGCTCTGAGCTGCAGGATATCAGTGTCTCCACGCTAAAGCTGTTAATGTCGCCCTGACCAGGATTAGCTGCTAACCAGGATTAGCCGCTAACCAGGATTAGCTGCTAACCAGGATTAGCGCAGCGTCAGCAGAACGTGGGATTGGAGCCTCCTGACCCCGATCAGCACCATGCAGCTGCTGCAGGACTCCCTGCTGAGCACGCAGGCCGCTGCTGCAGGTCAGAGGTCACAGGGTGGCACCAGCTGCTGCCGCCCTCTGCTGGACAGAACTGAAATAGGCTGAACTAAAAGCTGACTTCTCACATTGAGCGCGGGCCCGGAGCAGGAAGCAGCTTTTAAAGATAAAGTTCTCAGATTTATTGGAAAAGGCTTATAGATTCCAAACGTAAACATGGATTTGCTGCTTTGCACTTTTAAGGCATCGATTGGAAAACGATGAACAAATTGTAGTTGATTCTGAGGAGGAAAAGCAGGATTTAGTCCAACCGTTTGAAAACGTTTTTAGTCTTTAAGTGTAATAAACTCTGGATAGAAGTGAGGAACCAGGACCGGATCGCCCCGCCCCGCTGTTACCATGGAAACGGGCCACACCAGGCGCCGCTGCTGACCGACGGAGGGAATGTCTGAACATACAAACCTCCTGAACTTTGGTCCTTCAGTCTGCGTCAATGACATCACTTCCTGCTGTGACTCACCTCAGGCTGATCACCCGAGCGATCAGGGTCTCCATGGCGACCTGGTCACCATGGAGACCAGAGTGCGGGTCCATCAGGAACCTGATGGAGACTCAGAGAATCAGGGTTTTCCTGCTGATCAAACAGCTGTAGCAGTCAGTGTTCAGTCATTTTCCAGACTTTGTCTGGAGTCTGAACGCTCTGAGACATGCAGAGGACAGATCCAGGCTGTGTGTGTGTGTGTGTGGTGTGGGGTGTTTAATATTAAATCTCTATTTCAAACCAAACAAGCAAAGAAAAGAACAAATGTTGACTTTTCATCTTTTTACCTAGATTTACAGATTAGATCCTCCAGGACGTTTGATTCGCTGCACCAGAAGTAAAACGTCTTCAAATGTTTGGTTTTGATCATTACAACGTCTAGAACATCCATCCATCCATCCATTTTCCTACACCCTTGTCCCTTAATGGGGTCGGGAGGTGCTGGTGCCCCTCCAGCTGGCGTTCCGGGCGAGAGGCGGGGTCAGGGGTCGCCTGGACAGGTCGCCAGTCTGTCGCAGGGCAACACAGAGACACACAGGACAAACAACCATGCACACACACACTCACACCATCCATCCATCCATCCATTTTCTTCCGCTTATCCGAGTCGGGTCGTGGGGGCAGCAGCTTCAGAAGGGAGGCCCAGACTTCCCCCCCCAGCCACGTCTTCCAGCTCCTCCAGGAACCCCAAGGCGTCCCAGGCCAGTAGAGAGACATAGTCCCTCCAGCGTGTCCTGGTCTCCCCTCCTCCCGGTGGGACCTGAACTCCTCACCAGGAGCGTCCAGGAGGCATCCTGACCAGATGCCCGAGCCTCAACTGGCTCCTCTCAACGTGGAGGAGCAGCGGCTCTACTTTGAGTCCCTCCCGGATGACCGAGCTTCTCACCCTATCTCTAAGGGAGAGCCCAGCCACCCTGAGGAGGAAACCCATTTCGGCCGCTTGTATCCGTGATCTCGTTCTTTCGGTCATGACCCAAAGCTCATGACCATAGATGAGGGTGGGAACGTAGATCGACCGGTAAATCGAGAGCTTCGCTCTTTGACTCAGCTTCTCTTTACCACGACGGACCGGTACAAGCGCCGCTTCACGGCAGACGCCGCCCCAATCGGCCTGTCGATCTCCCTTCTTCCCTCATTCGTGAACAAGATCCCCAGATACTTAAACTCCTCCACTTGAGGCAGGACGACACTCACACCTAGGGCAATTTAGACAGACCAATTAACCTGACAGTCATGTTTTTGGACTGTGGGAGGAAACCGGAGTACCCGGAGAAAACCCACCATGCACAGGGAGAACATGCAAACTCCATGCAGAAAGGCCGGGGCCGGGAATCGAACCAAGAACCTTATTGCTGCAAGGCAACAGCTCGTCTAGAACATTTACATTTTAAAATTTTACAACAGTCACACAATATACTGAATATTCTCCATTTGTCACTCCGTCTCAATAAACTCCAAGTTCTCCTTCATCTCGTCCCTTTGGTTCAACTCTTCCATGTTTTTCTGTCTGGGTCTCCCAGGGTTGGAACCGGCCAATCAGACGAGAGACTCCAGACACCTTCAGCCAATCAGGAGCAGCGCTTCCTCTGACCCATCAGAACCTCAGAGAGGAATGAATTCCTGCTGATGCTGATGTGGAAAAGTCACTGAGTCATGAGAGAGAGTGAGTGTGTGTGTGTGTGTGTGACTGCAGTGTGTGTGTGTGTGTGTGACTGCAGTGTGTGTGTGTGTGTGACTGCAGTGTGTGTGTGTGTGTCTGTGTGTGTGTGTCTGTGTGTGTGTGTGTGTGTGTGTCTGTGTGTGTGTGTGTGTGTCTGTGTGTGTGTGTGTGTGTGTGTGTGTGTGTGTGTGACTGCAGTGTGTGTGTGTTGGTGTGTGTGTGGTGTGTTGTGTGTGGTGTGTGTGTGACTGCAGTGTGTGTGTGTGTGTGTGTGTGTGTGTGTGTGTGTGTGTGTGTGTGTGTGGTGTGTGTGTGTGACTGCGTGTGGTGTGTGTGTGCTAGTGTGTGGGTGGGGGGTGACTGAGTGTGTGTGTGTGTGTGTGGTGGGGGTGTGTGTGTGGACTGCCGTGGTGGTGTGTGTGTGTGTGGTGTGTGTGGTGGTGTGTGGTGGTGTGTGACGCAGGGGGCTGTGTGGTGTGGTGGGGGGTGTCCGGACCGGTACTGCAGTATAAACGCACACCCTGTCGACCGGTCATAACGAGCTGCGCTCTCTGAAGGTAAGAACTCGTCTCTCCTCGTCGTTTCAGGCTTTAGTTTTCGGTTCTTCGGTTCCTCTGAGCCTCATGGCTGCAGAGAAAAGTTGCTTTGTGAATTTGCTGACTTAACTGTGAAAATCTAAGCTTCTGCTGAAAACCTTCAAAATAAGAGCACGAGCCATTTCTTCTCAGCAACATGAAGGATCTAATCTGAGGTCCGTATTACGGCTCACAGCAGGAACGTCCTCAGGCTGACAGAGAGGAGACGCCTCAGGTGTGCGGCTCCAGCCCGTGAACTCTGACCTCATCAGACATCTAGGCAAAGACAGCAGCTAAAAATGTGAACTGGTCCTTTAACAGCCTGGTTACTAAGTGATGAAGTTTTAGTTACCTGGTCAAAGGTGGATGAAGCTCTTCTAATGCCGACTAACGAGGCTTCAAAGCTGCTCAGTCGCCGAGCGACGCTGCAGTTACGCAACCAGCCGCATTCCTGCAGCTCCGAGTCCTTATCTGCAGACGCACCTTCAGGACGGCGCTCAATAAATCAAACACACCTCGCTAGTTCAGCGTTCACCGGCCGGACTCTGGACACGACTGACTCTGATTAACCTGACTCCTCTGGAACAGGGGGCCAAAGTGGGTCTTGGAGGCCCAAAGTGGGTCTTGGAGGCCCAAAGTGGGTCCTGGAGGCCCAAAGTGGGTCTTGGAGGCCCAAAGTGGGTCCTGGAGGCCCAAAGTGGGTCCTGGAGGCCCAAAGCGGTTCCCAAAGTGGGTCCTGGAGGCCCAAAGTGGGTCCTGGAGGCCCAAAGTGGGTCCCAAAGTGGGTCCCAAAGTGGGTCCGGGAGGCATCCTGCAGGGTTTATTCTCTCCCTGGTGGCAGTGAGAACCTTGTCAGTGTTCCTCTTAGGCCTCTAACGAGCATCATTTGATCCAGGTGCGTTAAACCAGGGAGAGACTAAAACATGCAGGATGCCTCCAGGACCCACCTTGGGCCTCCAGGACCCACTTGGGCCTCCAGGACCCACCTTTAGGCCTCCAGGACCCACCTTGGGCCTCCCCAGGTCCTCCAGGACCCACTGCTCTTTAAGATCACGATGACCTGAACTCTTCCTCCTGCTCATCTTCATCTTCATCTCTTGTTTTTATTTAAAAAATAACATGGAAAATGTGCAAAAATATGTAAATGACATGGAGGAAAAGAAAAGCATCAGGAAAAGTAAGAGCAAACATCTGACTAACTTCAGTGAACCGAAGGCAGAGTTAGCAGTGAGTCTGGGCCGACGAAGAAGGTTGTGAAGCTTCACTGCTGCCAAGAGCTGCTAGCTAACGACGCACCAGAGGAAACGGCTAACGCAGAGTCTGATTCCAACATGGCGACGCCCGCGGCACCGCTAACCAACGTCGCTATAAGCTAACATGACTTTGAGTCTGTTCAGGTTGAACGTGTTTCCACCGCAGCTTCCTGCTGCTGAGCGGCCATATTGAACCAGGAAGTTATGGAAAATCAGAACTGGAGGTGGTTTGACTTGCTCAACACTTTCCAGGACAATTCGACTTCAGAGACTATTCCAGCTGATTTTCCAACTAGGAAGTCAGAATTTCCCAGTTGGTGCTACGCAGCTAAAGCTGGAAAACATCCAAAGATCAGGGGAATGTGAACGGAACCTCAAGGGCCGGTCCAAGGTCCAAAAGACAGAACCAGAACCAGAGGACATCGGATGGAAGGAAAGTAGAAGAGTGAACATAAAATGAACTAAACCTGGACAAAGACCTGACAGACAGAAAGCAGGAAGTAAAGACAACAAGTCTCAGGCTTACCAAAATAAAACAGGAAACTAAGAGCTATGACTCAAAGTTTGAGATTTTGCTAAATAGCAGAAGTCCAACATGTGAGGACAGGCGTCCCCCGGGAAGGACACAGAGTCTCAGGAACCGCTGGGTTCTGCCAACAGGAAGTTGTTCTGCCAACAGGAAGTTGTTCTGCTAACAGGAAGTTGTTCTGCTAACAGGAATGTTCTCAACAGAAGTTGTCTGCTAACAGGAAGTTGTTCTGCTAACAGGAAGTTGTGTCCTGCAGGTGGATCCATCATGGCGCTGGTGTCGGAGTTCCTGGGTCAGCTGACGTTGTCTTATGGGGGGTGAGTGTCACTGAGCTCCAGCAGGGGGCGCTCTGCTCCATCGCTCTACAATTATTAATCACATTTCTGTTCATCAGCCTCTTTAACAGTGAACTCTGATTTGATCATTTATAAAAAATGAAACTTAAAATGTGAGGAAACTTTTAAATTAGGAAGGAAAATGTTATCATATCTGTGTTTATGGTGAGAGAGTTTATTTCACCCTCCTTATGTCAAACAAAACATTAATACTAACTCAGAAAGGAAAAACTACAGATGCCTCATCTAACAAACACAAAACATCATTAATGTCCCACTTCCTTACAAAACCATCGATGTTCTTTGTCAACTTAAAAAACTCAAAGTCCACATGAAGTGTAGCGATTATCAGTCTCTGAAATAAAACAGCAGCATCATCTGTTTGATTCTTTCTGGTTCTCCTCCTGTTACCTGGCAATACGGGGAGATTATTATTCTCCCATGGACTTTTCAAGCAGAACTTTTCTCCCAGTTTACTTTAGATGAAGAAGCTTTTTCATAAAGCTCCAAACGATGCTGAAGACCCGTAACGTCATTCTGGTTCTTGATTAAAATGTTCATGTCATCAGCATAGCGGAGACTATTAGACTTGGATTATTAGGCAAACCTGGAAGAACAAGGCCAGCAAGGGTGGAGCGAACTTTGTTTAGAAGAGATTCAACTACAATAGAGTCCAACTGCCCAGATATGGGACGGGCTGGTCCAACACCTCTTTGGACTTTAACAGGACGACTTCACTTTAACAACTTAACTTTAACTTTAAACCCAATAAAGAAATAAAACCTTCACCTAATCCAAACGCGCTTAATGTAGAAGAAAGAAAACAATGATCGACTCGATCAAAGGCTTTTTCCTGATCCAAAGAAATAATTCCAACATCAGTTTCATATCATTTACAAATGTCAAAGAAAAACATTTGATCAGATTCACAATATGACTGATCTCTATGTTTAATACGTTCAGAAATATTCTTCAGCCTGTTAGAAAGTAGTTTAGAAAACAACTTGAAGTCCAGACGAAGGAGAGAAACTCGGTTCTGACCCGTTTTAACCAGGATGCGTCTGCAGCCGGTTCCAATTCCCAACAGTGGTCGTTCTGAAGGTTTCCAGATCCATCCAGTACCTGATCTGGTTCTGAAGGTTTCCAGATCCAGTCCAGTACCTGATCCTGGTTCGTAGGTTTCAGATCCAGTCCAGTACTACTGTAAAATGCCGTGTTCCCGTTAGGTTCCAGATCCAGTCCAGTACCTGATCCTGGTTCTGAAGGTTTCCAGATCCAGTCCAGTACCTGATCCTGGTTCTGTAGGTTTCCAGATCCAGTCCAGTACCTGATCCTGGTTCTGAGTTCCAGATCCACCGTCTATCCTGTTCGAGGTTTCCATCCAGTCCAGTACCTGATCTGTTCTGAAGGTTCCAGATCAGTAGTACCTGATCCTGTTCGTAGGTTTCCAGATCCAGTCCAGTACCTGATCCTGGTTCTGTAAGGTTTCCAGATCCAGTCCAGTACCTGATCCTGGTTCTGAGGTTTCCAGATCCAGTCCAGTACCTGATCCTGGTTCTGTAGGTTCACATCCAGACCTGTCCGGTTCTAAAGGGTTTCCAATCCAGTCCAGTACCTGATCCGGGTTTCCCTGTAGGTTTCCAGATCCAGTCCAGTACCTGATCCTGGTTCTGAAGGTTTCCAGATCCAGTCCAGTACCTGATCTGGTTCTGAAGGTTTCCAGATCCAGTCCAGTACCTGATCCTGGTTCTGAGTTTCCAGATCAGTCCAGTACCTATCCGGGTTCAAAGGTTTCCGATCCATCAGTACTGATCTGGTCTGTAGGTTTCCAGACCAGTCCAGTACCACGTTACATCAGTCCAGTACCTGATCCTGGTTCCGAAGGTTTCCAGATCCATCATACCTGTCCTGTCTGAGGTTCAGATCGAGATACCTGACCTGTCTGTATTCCAGATCCAGTCCGTACCGTCTGGTTCTGAGGTTCCGATCAGTCATACTGATCCGTCTTAGTTCCAGATCCAGTCAGTACCTGATCCGTCTGTAGGTTCCAGACCCAGTCAGACCTGATCTGTTTGAGTTCCAGATCCAGTCCAGTACCGATCGTTCGTAAGGTTCAGATCGTCCAGTACTGATCTTTCTAGTTCCAACCCTCCATACTGATCTGTTTAAAGTTCTCTTCCTCGTCGCAGAGGAGAGCCCAATTCCACCGTGTTCCGTCCGAGACTTGACCCACCGGATGCCCCGTCAACGCATCAAGACCAAGTGGTCAGATCCCGAGACCAGGGCCAGCACTGACTCTGACCTTTCCTCCCAGGCGTGGATGAACAGACCATCATCGACATCCTGACCCGGCGAAGCGCCGAGCAGCGCCGGGAGATCGGCTTCGAGTACGAGCGCATCGCCAAGAAGGTCAGAACCCGGTTCCTCCAGTCCAAGTTCTGTAGAACCGGAGCAGACAGAACCACGGTGGACCGAGGGCCTTTAATGGACCCCATAGATCCATCTCTGATAGATGTGTAAAGTGTTATTAGTTTTATCCCGTCCATGACGGGTCGGCAACCCGCCTGCGGCTCCATTTTCAAACATTCAAAAATGCTTGAAAATGGAAAAATATGAGGTGGGAAATTTTGTTTTAATATGTAGGAGGACAAACACGACACAATCATTCTTAACGTTTTCCATCTCTATAAAAATGTGTAGAATATTAACTTTCACCATTTCCGTCAAAGACTTGCGTCGCAGCCTGCAGGGTGGAGGGTGGGGGGGGGGGGGGGTCCATGGAGAGCAAAGGGCAGAAGAGACTAATAGACAAGCAGTGATGACCAATCAGGAAGGACTTTGGCTGCGTTCACACTGCAGCCTGAAGTGACCCAGTTCTGATGTTTCTGTCATAATGTGACCTGGATCCGATCTTTTCATGGCAGTGTGAACAGCTCAGGTCTGATTCTTTTAGAATGTGACCCATATCGATACGGATCCGATTCAAATGGACCAGAACTCCAGGTCTCACTCATCAGAACCAGTGGCGCAACTACACAATATTCAGGTGGATGCAAAAACAAAAATGCCCCCCGAGAAGGAACGTTAGGATGAAGGAGCGACCCCCCCCCCCCCCTCCAGGCGGGGTTTTGGCGCCCCCTCTGGCGCTGCGCCCCTATGCGCTACATGCGCTGCAGACCCACTTTTTGCGCCACTGATCCGAACTGAACGTCACTGATTCTCTACAAATCTCACTATTCTGAGTCCTGATACTCAAGTGGGAAGAAAAACAACAACCATGATGGATTATATGAGGATTAAGTTGTTAATATGTTGCTCTGGTTGGACAACAACTGTAAGCTAAGCTCCACTGTTAGCCTCCATGTTTACTTGCTCAAACACTGAGCTTCTCTTCTTCTTCTTCTTCTTCTTCTTCTTCTTCTTCTTCTTCTTCTTCTTCTTCTTCTCCCTATTAAACATAAAATATCATTTAAATAGGTAGCATATGACCTTCTCTTAATCTGGTCATAATTATTTCTCCCCTTCTGTTTCTCTCATTAATATTTCTAATTAATAATGACTTTTATATTTTATATAATCTTCTCTGTTTCTTATCTTCATTCAACCTTTTTTGTGCCATTTTTCTGTTTCTTTATTCTTAATAAATGATTTACATTCCCCTTTCCCAAAAGGAATCGTTATTCCCACTTCTGAAGCCCTTTTTGCTGATTTATCTGCCTTTTCATTTCCTTAAATAAACTGAATTTCTAATACTAAATTTTTCCTATTATTTCCTTCTCCCTGAATACTTTCTAAAGCTGAACATATATATACATACATATATATATATAATCTGAACATATCTCCACCCTGTCTGGTTGAACCTCCTCTATCCACTACAGGCTGAATATGAACAGGTGATCTGATCGTCTTTTAGAGATGTCAGTTTCAAAGTCTGGTATATTTATTCCTATTCCCACATCCTGTAAGATCTTTAGAACCATCTGAATACATTTTGAGGAGTTTTTTAAATATACATCAGTCAGTCTTTACCCATATTTCATTTAAATTCCAATCATTTTTCATTTTAAGAAGCCTCATGTCTACATTTACCTCAGGAAAAACACTAATCGGATTAATTTGAGCTATTTTCTTATCCTCAGTTTATTTATCAGCATCCAAATCCATCACTCTGGAACTTTGCATATTCCCAACAGTTTTGTAATATAGTTAAAGTCACATTCTCTTCTTCATTTCTTTTAATTCAGTAAACCCTGAGCTCTTCTTCTTTTATGGGCAGAACACTGAGAACGCTGACGCTACGGCGCCCTCTAGTGCGCATTCAGGTCCATTTACTGGCGGTCCTTTCTGATCATGTGAAGTTGCTGATGTCTCCCCCTGGTGGCTGCAGAAGGAACCGACCATGTCAATCTGATGCCTGTGCTGTGCAGGAGCTGAGTGCCGCCCTGAAGGGGGCGCTGTCCGGCCCGCTGGAGGCCCTGCTGCTGGGTCTGATGAAGAGCACCGCCCAGTATGACGCCTCGGAGCTCAAAGCCTCCATGAAGGTCAGCGCCACCTGCAGGAAGCCCGGCCTGCTGCAGAAGGACCTCCAGCCTGACCCGGTTCTGTTTGGTTCTGGGTCTGTGCAGGGCCTGGGGACCGACGAGGAGACGCTGATCGAACTGGTCTGCTCCAGGAACAATGAGGAGCTGGCGGAGATCAAGAAGGTTTACAGAGAGAGTGAGTGACAGAGACGATTCCTGGTCTGCCAGAACCTTCTGGACCAGGTTCTGATCGGGTTCACTCTTTATTTGGTCTCCGCAGTGTTCAAGAAGGAGCTGGAGAAGGACATCTCAGGAGACACATCGGGAAATTTTGCCAAGCTGCTTCTGGCTCTGGTCCAGGTACCACAGAACCAGAACCGGGTCTCTGCTCCAAGTGTTCATGCAGAACAAACTGGACCAAAATGGACCAGACTGAGTAGAAAATTCTGACTTAAATCCTGATGATTAATCTGTTTAAAGTCAGCTGGAAGACATGACTGTTGGTTCTGATCCGGTTACTGTAAACCAGCAGAACCTTTGCCAAGTATAAGATTAGTTACCATGACAGTGCAGGTAATAATCTGAACCCAGATGCTTAGATAACGGCCAGAACTTTCTCCATCCGCTCAGAAACTGAGGTTATTAAAGAGGAAGGCTCAGTCAGCTTTAGAGGTCATGACCTTTGACCTGAACCTTCAGAGCTGCATAACGTCCCACAGTTCCACAGTGGACCTCGTCTCACCTGGAGAACATTTCAGGACCAGACGACTAAAGAACCAGAGAAACTCATCCAGGATTTAGTGGCTTTGATTCCTGCAGCAGGTCAGACTGACGACCCAACGGTGCAGAACCTGCTGGTCAACTGCTGTCCAGAACCTGCTGGTCCAGAACCTGTTGGTCCGGAACCTGTTGTCCAGAACTGTTGGTCCAGAACGTTGCTGGTCCAGAACCTGTCTGGTCCAGAACCTGTTGGTCAGAACCTGTTGGTCCAGAACCTGTTGGTCCAGAACCGGTTGGTCCAGAACCTGCTGGTCCAGAACGCTGGTCAGAACATTGGTCCGGAACCTGTTGGTCTGGAACCTGTTGGTCCAGAACCTGTGGGTCCAGAACCTGCTGGTCCAGAACCTGCTGGTCCAGAACCTGTTGGTCCAGAACCTGTTGGTCCAGAACGTTGCTGGTCCAGAACCTGTTGGTCCAGAACCTGTTGGTCCAGAACGTTGCTGGTCCAGAACCTGCTGGTCCAGAATGTTGCTGGTCCAGATCGTTGTTGGTCCAGAACGTTGCTGGTCCAGAACCTGTTGGTCCAGAACCTGTTGGTACAGAATGTTGCTGGTCCAGAACCTGTTGGTCCAGAACCTGTTGGTCCAGAACGTTGCTGGTCCAGAACCTGCTGGTCCAGAATGTTGCTGGTCCAGAATGTTGCTGGTCCAGATCGTTGCTGGTCCAGATCGTTGCTGGTCCAGATCGTTGCTGGTCCAGAACCTGTTGGTCCAGAACCTGTTGGTCCAGAACGTTGCTGGTCCAGAACCTGCTGGTCCAGAATGTTGCTGGTCCAGATCGTTGTTGGTCCAGAACGTTGCTGGTCCAGAACCTGTTGGTCCAGAACCTGTTGGTACAGAATGTTGCTGGTCCAGAACCTGTTGGTCCAGAACCTGTTGGTCCAGAACCTGTTGGTCCAGAACGTTGCTGGTCCAGAACCTGCTGGTCCAGAATGTTGCTGGTCCAGATCGTTGCTGGTCCAGATCGTTGCTGGTCCAGATCGTTGCTGGTCCAGAACCTGTTGGTCCAGAACCTGTTGGTCCAGAACGTTGCTGGTCCAGAACCTGCTGGTCCAGAACCTGTTGGTCCAGAACGTTGCTGGTCTAGAACGTTGCTGGTCCAGAACCTGTTGGTCCAGAACGTTGCTGGTCCAGAACCTGCTGGTCCAGAACGTTGCTGGTCCAGAACCTGTTGGTCCAGAACCTGTTGGTCCAGAACCTGTTGGTCCAGAACCTGTTTGGTTCAGAACCTGTTGGTCCAGAACCTGTTGGTCCAGAACGTTGCTGGTCCAGAACCTGCTGGTCCAGAACCTGTTGGTCCAGAACGTTGCTGGTCCAGAACCTGTTGGTCCAGAACCTGCTGGTCCAGAACCTGTTGGTCCAGAACATGCTGGTCCAGAACCTGTTGGTCCAGAACTTTACTGGTCCAGAACTTTACTGGTCCAGAACCTGCTGGTCCAGAACCTCTTGGTCCAGAACATTGCTGGTCCAGAACCTGTTGGTCCAGAACTTTACTGGTCCAGAACCTGTTGGTCCAGAACCTGTTGGTCCAGAACCTGTTGGTCCAGAACCTGTTGGTTTAGAACCTGTTGGTCCAGAACCTGTTGGTCCAGAACCTGCTGGTCCAGAACCTGTTGGTCCAGAACGTTGCTGGTCCAGAACCTGTTGGTCCAGAACCTGCTGGTCCAGAACCTGTTGGTCCAGAACATTGCTGGTCCAGAACCTGTTGGTCCAGAACTTTACTGGTCCAGAACCTGTTGGTTTAGAACCTGTTGGTCCAGAACCTGTTGGTCCAGAACCTGCTGGTCCAGAACCTTTGGTCCAGAACATTGCTGGTCCAGAACCTGTTGGTCCAGAACTTTACTGGTCCAGAACCTGCTGGTCCAGAACCTGTTGGTCCAGAACGTTGCTGGTCCAGAACCTGTTGGTCCAGAACCTGCTGGTCCAGAACCTGCTGGTCCAGATCGCTGCTGCTGAAGTTCTAACTAGAACGTTGGACCTGCCTTCAGACTGAAAGGTGAGCAGAACCAGTGACCTCTGAACGTTTCCTCCCGTCTCCAGACCAGGAGAGACGAGCCGAGCAACGTGGTGGACTACCAGAAGATCGACGACGATGCCAGAGTGAGTACGCTTCAGAACCGCCGGGCTCCTCTATGGGTCAGAACCAAAGAATTCTCCCTTGGTGGTTCTGGCAGCCTCAGGCGCCCGACTACCCAAAGTCCTCTGGGTCCGACTCCGCTTGGACCTTACTGGGTCCGACTGACTCGCTTGGACTCTGGGTCCGACTCATTCCAGACTTTCGTTCTGACTTGAGCTCCGAGTCATTATCATGAGTTCTGGTGTTCGTTTAAAAAGCAACTCAGTTCATATTGTTTAGATTCTGATGGGTCGGGCTTGGTGTTTGGACCTCTAACATTAGAGTCGTGTTCTGACCGGGTTCTGCTGCGGTTCTGACCCGGTTTACCTGCGGTTCTGTGCTCAGACTCTGTACGAGGCCGGGGTGAAGAGGAAGGGGACGGACGTGGGCTCCTGGATCTCCATCATGTCCCAGAGGAGCATCCCTCACCTGCAGAAAGGTACCGATGACTGATGGGTTCTGGCCCGGTTGGGCCTGCTGCGGGTCTGGGCCGGTTCTGTTGGGTCACCATGGTAGCTGTCCTCCGTCCTGTGTGCCAGTGTTTGAGCGCTACAAGAGCTACAGTCCATACGACATGAAGGAGAGCATCAAGAAGGAGGTGAAGGGAGACCTGGAGAAGTCCTTCCTCACTCTGGGTACGTTCCATCCTCAGGTCCAGTCAGAACCCACCAGAACCAGAACCGTCCCCAGCCTCCTAACTGACTCTGCTTCCCTCTCAGTGGAGTGCTTCGAGAACCGGCAGCTGTACTTTGCCAACAAACTCTATGAAGCCATGAAGGTAACCAGAACCACCGTGTGGCTCTGGTCGGGTTTCTGGTTCTGACCCGCTGTCTGTCTCTTCAGAGTAAAGGAGCCAAGGAGAAGGTGGTGACCCGGATCCTGGTGTCCCGCTGCGAAGTGGACCTGATGAGGATCAGAACCGAGTTCAAGAGGCAGCACAAGAAGTCTCTGTACCAGACCATCGCTGTGAGTCACTGCAGGGTCCCTGAACGCACCGCCGGCGTCAGGCCCGGTTCAGGAACATGGCTGTTTCCACGGTGACAACTGATGGCTGAGCCGGGCTCCATGCTGGGCCGTAACTCAGATCTGAGGAATCCTTCAGTCGGTTCTGATCCGTTCAGACGGTTCAGCCTCAGGTTCTTCTGTTTCCATCTTTATGAGACCTAAATCAGATTCTTCACTCCCAGAGTTCCCAGTGGTCAGAGTTAATGGTCACAGTGTAAATCCCAGTTGACAGCAGGATCAGTCCCATGTGAATGTAATCCGGATCCTGGTTCTGATTCTGACTGAGACCCGGTTCTGTTGCAGGAACACACCAAAGGAGACTACCAGAAGGCTCTGCTGAGTCTGTGTGGAGGAGACGACTGAGGGGACCGCATTTCCCAGCAGGCACCGGGGCGCAGCCAACAGTCATGTGACCTGTTGACCTTTGATTCAGTTTCTGCAATAAAAAAGTCTGAAAGCTGTGCTGGAGTTTCTGGTTTCTGAACGGCAGGGGCAGCAGAGGCTCATCAAACCAAACATCTGTGTTTTTATTCAGACACATTTTAACGTTTAGACCTCAGAACCAAAACAGCAGGTCAGAGAAAAATTCCACATCTAGAAACATTTCACATGTAGAACATTTCACTTCTAGAAACATTTCACATCTAGAAACATTTCACTTCTGGAAACATTTCACATCTAGAAACATTTCACTTACTACCGAAACATTTCACTTCTAGAAACATTTCACATCTAGAAACATTTCACTTCTAGAAACATTTCACATCTAGAAACATTTCACATCTAGAAACATTTCACATCTAGAAACATTTCACATCTAGAAACATTTCACTTCTAGAAACATTTCACTTCTAGAAACATTTCACTTCTAGAAACATTTCACATGTAGAAACATTTCACTTCTAGAAACATTTCACATCTAGAAACATTTCACATCTAGAAACATTTCACATCTAGAAACATTTCACTTCTAGAAACATTTCACATGTAGAAACATTTCACATCTGGAAACATTTCACATCTAGAAACATTTCACATCTAGAAACATTTCACATGTAGAAACATTTCACTTCTAGAAACATTTCACATCTAGAAACATTTCACATCTAGAAACATTTCACATCTGGAAACATTTCACTTCTAGAAACATTTCACTTCTAGAAACATTTCACATGTAGAAACATTTCACATCTGGAAACATTTCACATCTAGAAACATTTCACATGTAGAAACATTTCACTCTAGAAACATTTCACATCTAGAAACATTTCACATCTGGAAACATTTCACATCTGGAAACATTTCACATCTAGAAACATTTCACATGTAAAACATTTCACTCTAGAAACATTTCACATCTAGAAACATTTCACATCTGGAAACATTTCACATCTAGAAACATTTCACATCTGGAAACATTTCACATCTAGAAACATTTCACATCTAGAAACATTTCACATCTGGAAACATTTCACATCTAGAAACATTTCTTAATAATGCTTAATAATAGCTGTTTCTTAATAATGATTGTAATGTTACTACTTTTAATTTTTACCCTATTTGTATAACTGAGGTTCTCATAGAATTGAAAAGTATAGATACCAAACAATCGGCAGGACCAGAGAACCTGGATCCTTTTTTTCTAAAACTAGCTGCAGAGTTTATAGCAGAACCACTGGCTCATATTTTTAATCTAAGTTTAATTTCTAATAAAATTCCTAGTGTCTGGAAATCAGCATTTGTTTTGCCTCTATTCAAGAGTGGAGAACCGTCACAGGTAAACAATTACAGACCAATATCTAAACTATGTATCCCAGCAAAGATTTTTGAAAAATTAGTTGCAGATCTATTGAAGATTTTTTTAGATTCCAATTGTGTTTTACAAACTGTCCAGTCTGGTTTTAGGAAGAAACATGGTCCTGTTACTGCCACTTTAAAGGTTATCAATGATCTTATTCAGGATAATAAAAAGCATTGCGTTGCTCTGTTCATTGATTTATCAAAGGCATTTGACACAGTAAATCACAAGCTTTTAATTGACATTCTACACAGGATTGTCCCTCACAACAAGCCACCATGTGGGTAACTGATTACCTGTCAAACAGAACCAGAGAGTCCAGTTGGCGGCTTTACTTCTTCTAACTGTACAGTTTTAAATGGTGTCCCACAGGGCTCAGTTCTTGGCCCACTTTTATTCTCTATTTATATAAATAACTTGTGTGAAAATCTGTCAAATGCTTCTTATCATTTCTATGCAGATGATTTAGTGATTTACTGCTGCTCTTCATCAATTGTACAGGCAATTCAACACTTGCAGTTTGTTTTTAATGTAGTTCAGACCCGATTACAAACTTTGAAGTTGGTTCTGAATGTGGATAAGACAAAAGCAATGGTTTTTTCACACTCTAGGACACTATCTCAGATCCATCCATTACTTACCACTGCTATAGGGACACAAATAGAGTTTGTCAGTAATTATAAATATCTTGGCTTTATTTTAGATAAAGAGCTCTCTTTTAAAAATCACATAGCAAATTTGCTACGAACACTGAAAATGAAGATTGGGTTTTATTACCGAAATGGTTCTTGTTTTTCTCTTAAAGCTAGAAGTAAATTGGTAGCTGCAACATTCCTGCCACTTCTGGATTATGGAGATGTGTTATATATGAATGCTTCAAACAAATGCCTACAATCATTAAATACTGTGTATCATTGTGCTTTAAGGTTTGTAACTGGTAGCAGAGTCTCACACATCATTGTGAACTGTATGCAAAAGCTGAATGTTTCCTTTAAGTGTACGGAGAAACAATCACCTGATGATCCTGATTTATAATCTCTACTCGGTTTGGCTCCAGCATATTTAAACTCTCTTTTACAAAGATCTGTTAATTCCCATTCCTTACGTTCCAACAACATTTTTCTTTTGCATGTTCCACGTTGCCAAACTGAAAAAGGAAACAAGCGTTCAGTTGATGCTCCTTCAGCCTGGAATCAGCTCCAGTCAGAACTAAAGATGTCAGAACTGATCTCACTGGACTTATTTCGAGCGATTCTTAAAAACAGGCAACAAGATTCTTTTAAACATTGTCATTGTTTTTAAATTGTTTTATACTTGTGCATATGTATTAATTAATTTTGTTTTGTAACCAGGTTGCTGTTCACTGCAGATTTCTGCCCAGGTCCCCCTTGAAAATGAGATCTAGATCTCAATGGGGTTTACCTGGTTAAATAAAGGAAATAATAAAAAAAATAATAAAAATTTCACATGTAGAAACATTTCACATGTAGAAACATTTCACATCTAGAAACATTTCACATCTAGAAACATTTCACATCTAGAAACATTTCTCATCTAGAAACATTTCTCCTCTTCAGAATGAATGAAGCAAGAAAACAACAGATTCATTTTCCAAAGTCATGTTTTCACCTGATGGTTACAAATATCACAGCTTGGTTCTAAACTAAATATGTAATTAAGTCAGATTGACAACTAAGTATTTATTTTTCAACTATATGCAATTGAAGCTCAGCAACATGTTATTCATGTGGATGAAACATAACCCCCCCCCCCCCCCCCTTCGCCATCCTCAGGTAAAACTGGCTACATTTACCTCACTATGTGCTCCAGGTGAAGAAGCTCGTTTCGCCCTGAAGTGTTTGGGAAACATCATCTGCCCCCCCCCCCCCCCCCCCTCCAGGCGGGGTTTTGGCGCCCCCTCTGGTGCTGCGCCCCTATGCGCTACATGCGCAGCAGACCCACTTTTTGCGCCACTGTTGAAGCTGAATATTTATCATGCTAAATGTTTATCATGCTAAATGTTTAGCTACAACTAGACATTTAGTTTAGATGTTTAGGTCGAACCAAAGTTCTGAAACTAAATATTTAACTTGCTAACTGAATGTTTCGCTTGAGTCTAAATATTTCGGTTGTGGTTAATAAACACACTAACTAACCCAAATTAATGTTTGATTGAAATCACATGTCGGTTTGGTCAGAACCGGAAGTCCTGCAGGTGGTGGAGGAGTTGTATGTGGGCCGGGCCCAGACCGCGCCCCCTTCAGGTGCGCTAAGGAAACACACCCCGCTGATGAAGCGCCTCTCTGTCCCAGTTAAACCAGCTCCAGAGCGGCAGGCGAACCGGTCCGGTCGGGTTGCCTGGATGAGGGTCTGTCGCCGGACTGCCCGGCGGTCCGGCGGTCCGGTTTGCCGCTCCACGCTGCAGCTTTCAGCAGGAAACAACAAACGTTTCCCGCTGAAAGCTGCAGCGTGTTGGATCATCTTTCCTCTGTGCGCAGCGCCGCTTGTGACGCTTTGAAACCGGATTCATGGCCGCCGACTGAGCCGCCGCGTCTCATGTTCGTTCCGGATCATCCGGAGCTTCCGCAGCTGCATCCGGCTTTCATGTGTGTCAGACTCGGCGCTGACAGAGATGGAGGAGCCGCTGCCTGCAGCGCTGAGTGACGGCCGTCTGCGCTAATGCAGCCTGACGGGCTCCTGATGCGGCGCGTCTGCAGCGCCTTTAAAGAGCTGCGGCCTTTGATTCCCGCTCCTCATCCTGACAGCGCCGCTCCGCAGCTTCTCGCCTCTTTTGTGGGAAGTTTTGCAACAATTAGCATAAATGTTTCATGTCCCGCCGCCCCGCCGCCCCGCCGCCCCGCGCCGCTTTCCAAAGCCGGATCCGCTCCTGCAGCCGCGGCGCGTCGCGGCGCAGGCAAACAGCCGAACATATGTTCCCTTTGGTGAATCTTTTATTGAACATATTTGGGAGCAAAGAGTGCAGAGTTTGATCCAGAGACTGTAAATCTCCACACTTGTTCCCATTATTTATTTCACAGCAACTTATTTACATTCGAGATGGCGCGGTTACCAAGGGAACCAGCTCCCTGCTGACGCGCCAACTTTCAGGAAGTGGAGCAGGAAAGTCAGGAGAAACTTTTCCTTCTCCAGCGCGAATCTTCTTCACCTGAGCAGGAAAATCGGTCCGGACCGGTTCCGGTTAAAACCCCAAATAAACACGGAGACCGACTAACCGCTGCTGCTGAAGCGTTTTATTCGAAATAAAACCGATTAAAACCTTCGGTGTGATATATTTGTTCTCATCACCAGTGATATAAAAATTAAATGTTTCTGGACTTTGGAGGAACTGGATCCGACAAACCGGCCGGGATGATGGGAGAAAAGCAAATATTAAGATTTAAACAATATATTTCTTATCAAGCTGAAAATTTAGCTTCAATTCTATTGGCTAAATGAGGCTAAAGTTATAATATTGAATATTTACTTTACTAAATTTTGTCTCCAAAAAATGTTAAACTTCAAACTGAATATTTAGCTTCAAATGATATAAAATATTTCATTTGTGAATGAATGAATGAAAAAAAAGAATCTTTTTCTGGCTGAATAAAACAAATTATTGTTGTTGTTTTTGACAGAGTAACTTTACCGACAGCTCCGTCAGAACCGGGTCAGAACCGGGTCCGAACCCTGAGGCTCTTGGATCCGTTTGTCTCATAAAACATGTTACCGCAGCGCCACACCTGCAGGTGCTGACAGGTGAGCTCAGGCCCCGCCCACCTCCAGGTGCAGAGGAATTTATGATCCGAATCATTCAGAACGTTCCTCTATAGCAGCTCCACTGGACCGGTCCATCAGAACCAGAACAAATAAAATCTGTTCCTCAGGTTGGATCAATCAGAGAATAAACTGTTGCTGGAGATGGACCTGGTTCTGGTTCTGGAGGTTCTGCTGGTTCTTGTTTGGCTCGGAACTCTCTGGATCTCGGAATAATCCGACAGAACTGAACTTTTTCAGCAGGAAATCCAGAACTGCAGGTCAGAACCGAACCGGGTTCGGTCCGTATCGGGTCGGGAAGATCCGGCATGGAACAGGAGGAACCGACTCTGCAGAACGTTCTTCTGCAACAGAGTTCGGCTCCTGGACGGGGAGGTCCAGTTGAGGTGATGGGTCGGTTCTGAGTTCGGTCAGTGAGATTCGGTTCAGTTAAGCCCAACATGTGGTTTCTACTCTGTTCTCTTGGTTCTGCCGTGTTTGGTTCCGTCCATCTCCACCTCGTCCTCCCGGTTCTGGCCAGACCGACTCGGTCCGGTTCAGATCGGGTTCGATTCCCGGCTGGTGACCGTCTCTCATTGCGACCTGTCGACTGAAGACCAGAACCAGTAAAACCCAGAAAAACGGTCCAGTTCCTGAAATGAGCATTGATCGATCAGGTCAGCAGCCGGAAGAATGACGAAACGTTTCACGGTATGACGTCACGGATCCGCTATGCTGACATGATAATTACTGGATAATAAAGCAGGAACAGATTTTACCCTCAGTGGCTAAACATGAATGTAGCTGCAGCAGGAACCTCAGTCGGGAACGTTGGGAATGTTGGGAACGTTGGAACGGCGGGAATGTTGGGAACAGTGGGAATGTTGGGAACGGTGGGAATGTTGGGAATGTTGGGAACGTCTGGAATGTTGGGAACAGTGGGAATGTTGGGAACGATGGGAATGTTGGGAACAGTGGGAATGTTGGGAATGTTGGGAACGGCGGGAATGTTGGGAACGGTGGGAATGTTGGGAACGTCGGGAATGTTGGGAACAGTGGGAATGTTGGGAACGGTGGGAATGTTGGGA
>CM065355.1:35668628-35758628 GCA_033032245.1 Poecilia picta | reverse complement strand
TTTTAGAAATGAACTAAATGAAGTTGTAAATCTAATCAGAGCAAACAGAGGTGAGACCTGACGACTTAACGACTGGACCAGGTCCAGCACCTGGACGGTCCCCACAAAGCTGCATGTCTCCTGCTGAACGTGGAGGAGGATGAAGAGCAGAGCTGTTTACCGCCTGAGGAAAGCAGAGACATTAAAGCTGAGCTGCGAGTTCATGTCACCTAAACAAAGCGGCGAATAAACTTCACAGGTGAGCCGCCGCCGCGCCGCCGCTGCAGGTGAACATGGATGATTATTATTATCATCATCTGGCAGCGAAACACAAGAGGAGGAATCTGGAGACTGTTTACCACAAACACGAGAACATTTGTTCTGTCTGGGTTTCATCTGCTGCCGCTCTTTAAATACATTTATAGACTCTAGTTATATTTTAAACTGCTGCTCGTTCTGTGTTCTTTTACTTTTTTATTTAGCTAAAATCATCTCCTGGTTTCCATTTCCAGCAGACAGTTTTTTCTGCTCCACTTGATTCAAACAAGAAGTGACGGCTTGTGCAGGTTTAACACTTAGTTCCTCAGGTGAAGCTGGAGCTGCAGCCTGATTATGGAGTTACACTCAAAATGAACAGCAACCATTTATTCTGTCAAAAGAAGCTGGGTTCATCTTTCAAAGTTACATTTTCACTATTATTCACATTATTATACATGTGCCAAAACTAATATTTACTTTACAACTTCAAAATGTAGCTTCAAATGAGGAATTCAGTTTTAATCATTTAGTTTGAAGCTAAACGTTTAGCTTGCTAACTAGATAAGTCAAATATTTAGCTAGCTTGGAAATACCTAATAAATATTTAATTAGCAAGATAAATGTTTAGTTTCCAAGCAAAGCATTTAGTTTCAAAATATTTAACTCACTGACTAAATATCAAACTAAACTTTTTGCTTGGAGCTAATTAAATATTTAGTTAGCTCAGAGTTAGCCATTTACTTTAAAACTAAGCAGTTAGCAAGCTAACTAAATATTTAGTTTGTAAGTTCAGGGAACTTACAAACTAGGTCCCTGAACGCACTGAACGCACCACGACTCCAAACGCACCGCGGCCCTGAACGCACCGCGGCTGTCATCAGACCCCCCCCCCCCCCCCCCCCCCCACCCACACACACACACACACCACACAACACGGCGCTGTAGGAAAGTGACAGCCCGGCTAATTGGGATTAATCCGGCTGCGGTTCGCGGCGGCATTGACCCAAACACAGAGGAGGATGTGGCCCGAGGAGAGCATCATTATTCCCAGATCCACCACAGAAGAAGACGCAGCCGCCACCCTGGGACTCCTGGGTCAAGAACAAAAAGCCAGACGGAGGAAGAATGAGAGATAATCAAAGAAGCAGAAAGAGGAGAAAAGCTGAACCAGAAGACAGGAGCAGCAGCTTCAGTCTGGATCCTGAAGCATCGCTTTGAATTACTGAACAAATCTTTCAATCAAAATTCATTCTGACAAGGAGGAATAGGAGAAGAGGAGAAGAGGAGGAAGAGGAGATGAGGAGGAAGAGGAGGATGAAGGCTCCAACTGGGACAACATTTACAGAAACTTCCAGATCCTGATCCTGATCCTGATCCAGATCCTGATCCAGATCCTGATCCAGATGATCCGACCTCCGGGTCAGACCCGGTGAAGTCCTGGTTCTGAACAGAACCAACGGGTCAGCAGAACCATCACCCGGTACCGACCCGGTTCATCAACGTTTGTCTCCCACATCATCGGATGAATAAAGGAAAATGAAAAGGAGCCAACAGGAAGAAGATCCAACTTCCTCTTTAAAACCATCATCGTTACCGGGAAGCAGGAATCAGACACGGAAAATGATCCCAACACAATTATTCCTCGTTTACAAATTAAAACTAAAGTCATCTAAGTGAGTAGTTTTGCTCATCGGATCGTTCAGGGCTCCTTTAACGCCTCCTCTCTCATCAGGAAGACGGAATAACTCAGCAAAACGTCTGGAAAAGTTCCTCTAATTGCTGGAACATCCATAAATAAATCCCTTGGAAAGCCGGAGACGCCGCAGTGGCTGATCCATGAAGAGTCCGTCTGGATTTAATGAAGAAATTAAGGACAGTTAATGTGGAAAGTAGCAGGTTTTGGTTCATTCAGGGGCCATGAGGGGCCGAGGCGCGTCCTGATCAGGAAAAAGGCGCATTAGAGGAAACGGAGGAGGAAACGGCGGCCAGCATGGCGCCAATTAGCACCGAGCCGCCAACACTCGGCCTCCCGCCGCCTCCCGTCTAAATCATCTCCCGCTACAATACATATCCAAGCATCTGTATGTAAATGTTTAATTAACCCTCGGCTGAATCGCCGCGCCGCTCCAGAGAGGAGCTTATTTATCTGATGATGGCGACCATAACGGCGGACAAACGCCCGAAATGAGGCCGGAGGACGAGGCGGCCGATTCATCAGAGACGCTGTTTGCTCTCAGAGGCGGAGTTCAAAAGTTCTGCAGCAAACAACACACACATCCTCACTGGAGAAACCAGACTGGACCGGTTCCGGTCCGGTCCAGCAGGAGAGACCCAGAGCGGCCAACCCTCAACCAGCTGACAGCAGGGAGCCCTGCTAACTGCAAAGCTAACGGCGCTAACACTAAACCGCTGATCAGAAAGATCAGCTCCGCTAATGCTAAAGCGCTAATGCAGCACAGTATTTAGCAGAAGCTAATGCTAACGCGCCACATTCCACCATGTTGATTGAGAACATGAGGAGAATTAACAGAGACTCAAAACATGTGTGAATTTCTGCATGTGGTCAATTATACCTGGTTGTTTATTCATCCCTGGGACAGATAGGATGACCATGACCAGTGGTGTCCAGGTGACCAGGGTGACCAGGTGACCAGGTGTCTAGGTGACCAGGTGTCCTAGGTGACCAGGTGTCCAGGTGTCCAGGTGTCCAGTGACCAGGTGTCCTAGGTGACCAGGTGTCTAGGTGACCAGGTGTCCAGGTGACCAGGTGTCCAGGTGTCCAGGTGACCAGGTGACCAGGTGACCAGGTGACCAGGTGTCCTAGGTGACCAGGTGTCCAGTGAGTGTCCAGGTGTCCAGGTGACCAGGTGACCAGGTGACCAGGTGCCAGGTGTCCAGGTGTCAGGTGACCAGGTGTCCAGGTGTCCAGGTGTCACCGCCTCTCGCCTAGAACGTTAGCTGGAGAGGCATCAGCAACCCTCCTGACCCACTGAGGGACAAAGGATGTAAAGAAGATGAATGGATGGATGGATGGATGATGGATGGATGGATGGATGGATGGATGGATGGATGGATGGATGATGGATGATGGATGGATGGATGATGGATGGATGGATGGATGGATGGATGGATGGATGGAGATGGATGGATGGATGGATGGATGATGGATGATGGATGGATGATGGATGGATGGATGGATGGATGGATGGATGGATGGATGGATGGATGGATGGATGGATGGATGGATGGATGGGATGGATGGATGGATGGATGGATGGATGGATGGATGGATGGATGGATGGATGGATGGATGATGGATGGATGGATGGGATGGATGGATGGATGGATGGATGATGGATGGATGGATGGATGGATGGATGGATGGATGGATGGATGGATGGATGGATGTGAGTCAGGATGGATGATGATGATGTGATGTTTCATCCAAGTTTTGTTTTTTTCTTTAACTGTTTCTGTATCTCGTTTGTTGGTTTATCTTCTATTGGCTCAATGAAGTTGAGGTGAAAAAAGAGTCTGAGATAAGTTGAGTAAAGGAAACAGAATTACTCTGCAGTCTTCAGTCTTTTCAAAGTTAAAGCATGACAACAAACTCTTTGCCAAAATACTAAACACTAAAGAAAATATGAACCCTGATATTAGCAGAAACACGAAATGACACAAAACCTCTGAAGAGACTGAGAGCAACTTCATTTTTCAACAAATAGAAACAAGATGGAGGCGTCAGATTTCAGCAGTTGGAGAATTTCTCTTTAGTCTTTGGTTAAAAACCACGAGCCATTTCTCCTGCTAGCGCTAGGCTAGCATGTTAGCTTTAGTTGTATTTACTTGTATTTACTCAGAATGCCCTGCACTGCAGTCCACTTCCTGGTTTTGGAATTCAACCAAACCAGAGTTCACTTCAACCGAACCCTGACCAAAGTCTGGAGGACTAGAGGTCAAAGGTCGATTAGCATTCACACCTCAAACCAAACCGGACTTTATAGATAAATGGACTGAAGTCAGATTAAAACAGACCAGAGTCGGGTAAGTGACTGGAGTCGGTTAAGGTGGACTGGAGTCGGGTTAAGGTGGACTGGAGTCGGGTTAAGTGGACTGGAGTCGGGTTAAGGGACTGGAGTCGGGTTAAGGTGGACTGGAGTCGGGTTAAGGGGACTGGAGTCGGGTTAAGGCGGACTGGAGTCGGGTTAAGGCGGACTGGAGTCGGGTTAAGGTGGACTGGAGTCGGGTTAAGGCGGACTGGAGTCGGGTTAAGGCGGACTGGACGACTTCAAGTTTTTCTGATTTATTAAAAATCACACCAGACTTTATTCTGTTCCTCTTTGGAACTTATTCAGACTGAGATGTTTTAAAATCTTGAAAAGTCCAATAAAGTTGAGGAAACCTGGCAGAACCAAGCAGTCTAAGGGTTGGTTCCAGTCCGGACCTTCAGAACCAGCCCGGCTGCGTCCCAGACTCAGCTTTGTTTGCTGCTCCTGGTTAATGCAGCCTGTCATGCTGCTGCGGCTTTTACTGCGACGCTAATTGGTTTTTCGTCCCGGTTAGTTTTGGCGGCAGCAGCTGGAGGACAGAGGTTCCTCTTCCTCTTTCTATCTGACGGTTTATACCATGAGCTCCACTTAAATCTGAAGGTTTGGAAAACTTTCCTCTTCTGGTGGGATTCTGTGATTGGTCGGACCACCTGGGCAGGTGACGTCACGTTTAAACAAAGTTTAAGTTGGAATAGAGCAATAAATGAATTGCTTCGTATTTTTCAGCTTCCACAGCTTGAATGGAGGCAGAACCGTCTTCCTGGTTCTGATGTCTCCGGCTGGTCCTGTCAGAGGCCGGTTCTGATCCGGACCGGACGGGACTGGACCCGCCCGCCTCTCCGAGTCTCAGTCTCCTTTAATTTAAATGATTTATGGAGCTGCTGATCCAGCCGGAAACGAAACGTCAGCTGGAGATTTATTCTGACCCGAACCGACTTCATTACAGCAGCAGGAAAAAAATCATAAAAAACTAAAAACTCGGTTTTTATCAGCAGGAAAATGTCATTCAAAATCATTAGATTCAAAGAAAAACGCTGGATTTATAAGAAAATAAATACACTTTACAAATAAAATATTTTATTTATTAAATAATTTATGAAAAAAAATTATTTTGTTTTATAAAATTTAATTTTATTTATTTTAAAATAATAAATTAATAAAATAAATATAACTGGTATTATTATTGTAAAATCTGTGATTTATTGTCTATATTTTTTTAGCTGCAGAAACAGTAAACATTTCTGTTTTTCAGGAAGATTAAATATTTCATCTGCCAACATGTTTGTAACGTTTCATTCCTGCAGCAGGAAAACCTTCCCGTCTCCCGGTGGGAATACCGGAGCAGCGGCGCGTTTCCCAGGGGTCCGTCTGTCTGTCACCGGTGGGGGGGGGGGGGGGCCCATCTTAATCTGTTCTGCATGCTAAGCACCCCCCCCCCCCCCAGGATCACATTGTTATAAATGCTGTTTATGGTCCTGCTATGACAACTGTGAAGGGCAGAGAGAGAGATGGATCCTGGAGGAGATCCTCAGCCAATCAGAGCGCAGGACCGGCGGGGCAATAAAAGGAGGCGCATCTCTGGAGGGGGAGGAGCGGGGCAGTTATTAATATTAATAATAATATCACAGGCTGACTTTAAGTCGGCAGTGTTTGTTTTGCTGTTGACGTCTGGTTTTATTTATTTGAACAGCAGAAGAAGAAGAGCCGTTTGTTTCGTCATCAGGGCGAATTAACCCGGAAATAAATCAACTTCAGAGGAACGATCAGAAGATGGAGGTCAGAGAAACGGACAGCAGGGAACCGGGTCTCCTGGAGACTGGAGCTGGTTCTGATCCGTTTGGTTCTGATCCGTTTGGTTCTGATCCGTTTGGTTCTGCGCAGCCTGAAAGTGGGTCAGGACGACTCGTGGTTCTGATGGGTCAGGTCGTGCTGAAGGGCAGATGGAGGCTGGGAGGCGAAGGCCAGCAGAACCGGGGGGCCTGGGGCCTGGGGGGCCCCGGGGGGCCGGGGGGCCGGGGGGCCTGGGGGGCCTGGGGGGCCCCGGGCCCCAGGCTGTCAGTTTTTAGCGGTGCCACTACAAAGACAGCAGAGCGGTTCTGCTGAACCGGGTTCAGAACTGTTCATGAAACACAGAACCTGCCAACAACGAGGACCGGGCCGACTCCAGAACCCGCCTTCATCAACTTCATCATCGTGGTTCTGGACTCAGATCATCAGAACCTCAGAGGTTCATGGGACTGGTTCTGGAGCGTTTTGTGCCAGTCCAGAACCAGCAGAACCAGTCTTGTTGTGTTTTCTTACAGTAAATCTAGTAAAAATAATTTCATTTAAAAAATAAATATTAATCTCAGTCTTTCAGGATGCGACCAGGGACGGGGGAGAGTCGGACCCGGCTGGTCAACCAGAACCAGAACCAACCAGAACCGCAGCTTAAGCCTCCATTAAATATTAAATGAGCTCAAAGCCGAGAAACGAGATCAGACACCAAACCAGGCCAGAAATCTGATTATTCTGGTTTCATCCTGATGGAACGGGTCCGAGTCGATTTCTGCTGGGACCAGAACCAGACTGGAGCTGAAGGATCCAACAGAACCAGAACTCAAAGAGCAGAACAGAAACCTTTTACACGTCGTCAGGATCCAAACAGGGTTCAGCCGGAGCAGAAATGGACCGGTCCGGTATGGGCCCGGTTCCGATGCGGCAGCCCTGAGGAACACCAGGCTGGATCCTGATGGCCCGTCTCCCTCAGAGCCAAGCAGCCAGAAAGAGGCAGCAGGAACTCTGACCTTCATGATGTAACGGAGCAGCGAGAGCCAATGAAGTGAACAAGGCCGCCGGCCCGACCCGGCCCGGCCCAGCGGCCCGGTTATGATGAAATATGTCTGAGCGCCACCAAAGACAAACGCACGTCTCCCTGTGACAGATATGGCTCCATATTTTAATAATGGCCCAATTTCTGCAGCACTAAAGTGTTTTACTGCAACCCATAAAACATGGCGGCCGACAGAGGAACCTGTGAGCCGGAGGAACCGGGAAACACGGAGGAACCAAAGAGCCATGGGAAAATCTGGAAAACGAATATTTATTTATATTTATAAAGATAAACTGGGTTTAGATTGCAGTAAAGGTGCAGTACCATCATCAGGCCTGTTCGGTCTGCGTTAACCCGACTCCAGTCCGTTTGCTATAAAGTCGCTTCGGTTGGTGAGACGCTAACTGACCTTTGACCTAATGTTGAAAACTACGATATGTTACTGTGTTTTAGTGGATGGAGATTGTAAGACTGCAACTTTATTAACAATGTTTGTTATTCATTTATTAGCGATACTAATAAATCCTACCACTCTTTAATAGCTTAGCTGCTCAATAACATTTTATTTTACAACAGAAATGATTGAGCTATGACTTACTACAACTAAATTACAGTTATTACACACAGGAAAACCTTCATACTTTGTTCCACCAACCCAAAGGAATAGAGACCGTGGGAAACCCTAACCCTAACCACCATAATGGTGTTTAAATCTATGAGTTCAAACATCGAGCTGGAACCCAAAATATTAATCTACCACCTTAATCTGCTCAACAGTAAACAATATCATTTATTACAGTCATAATAAGTCATTAAATGCAAATAAAATCAACATTTATTAAACCTGTTGGTTGGAGTGCTAAGTGTTGTTAGCATTTGTTTTGGCCAATCAAAGCCCTGCTTGGTGTTGATTGGCCAGTGCTGTGCTCTGTGTTGGTTTGTTGTCATTTATTTAAAAGTAAATGAATAAATAAACTTCCTGCTGGTCCTCAGAAAACGTGGGGATCGCCATAGCAACCGGTGACGCAGCAGCCGCCGCTTTCTCTCCCTGACATTAAATCAGATTTTTAATGCGTGTGGTCCTGATGACGTCACTAATCCCCCCCCCCCCCCCCCCCCCGGTGGCCCTGACAGCCGGCAGGGAGGCGGATCGACCCGCCGCCATGAACAGCTTCAACTCCAGGCTTGAAATTAGTTTGGAAGTCTGCGGGGTGAAAAGCTGAGCGCCTCCACTCTGGAAAAGCCAAGAAGAAGAATTAGGGCGACTGGGAGGACTGGGAGGACTGGGAGCGTGTGTGGCCCCTTCAGTCGGAGTGGAGGGAAGCTGTCAGCCGGAGGATGAAGAGGAGGAGGAAGAGCCATTGTTCCTCCTGAGTGTCGGCCAGCCGCTGAAAGGCAGAGAAGAGGCTCCGCTAGTTGGTTTAGTCCGGACAAAGACTCCGACTCTCCCGGAGGAAAGTGATTGAGCGCCGCTTTGTTTGGGCCTGAATGGCTGCGAGCCGACATGGCTGGAAGGGAACCGTTAGCTTAGCACATACAGGCAGCAGGACCGTCCACACTTCAGCTCTGAGTCAGAAAACAGGAAATGATTGAGTTTATTTATTCAGGAGAAACCAGGAGAAACCAGGAGAAACCAGGAGAAACCAGATAGAAACTAGAAACCAGGAGAAACCAGGAGAAACCAGGAGAAACCGGGAGAAACCAGATAGAAACTAGAAACCAGGAGAAACCAGGAGAAACCAGATAGAAACTAGATAGAAACTAGAAACCAGGAGAAACCAGATAGAAACTAGAAACCAGGAGAAACCAGGAGAAACTAGAAACCAGAGAAACCAGGAGAAACCAGGAGAAACCAGATAGAAACCAGATAGAAACTAGAAACCAGGAGAAACCAGATAGAAACCAGAGAAACCAGATAGAAACCAGATAGAAACTAGAAACCAGGGGAAACCAGATAGAAACTAGAAACCAGGAGAAACCAGGAGAAACCAGGAGAAACCAGATAGAAACTAGAAACCAGGAGAAACCAGGAGAAACCAGAGAAAACCAGATAGAAACTAGAAACCAGGAGAAACCAGGAGAAACCAGGAGAAACCAGATAGAAACTAGAAACCAGGAGAAACCAGATAGAAACCAGATAGAAACTAGAAACCAGGAGAAACCAGATAGAAACTAGATAGAAACCAGATAGAAACTAGATAGAAACACCTGAAGAGGCTCCAGCTTCATGTTACTGGTCATGTTCTCGGCAACAACACATTCCAGTTCTCTCAGTGAACCGGTTTCTAAATGAACCGGTTTCTAAATGAACCGGTTTCTAAATGAACTGGTTTCTAAATGAACCGGTTTCTAAATGAACTGGTTTCTAAATGAACCGGTTTCAAAATGAACCGGTTTCTAAATGAACCGGTTTCTAAATGAACCGGTTTCTAAATGAACTGGTTTCTAAATGAACCGGTTTCTAAATGAACTGGTTTCTAAATGAACCGGTTTCTAAATGAACTGGTTTCTAAATGAACTGGTTTCTAAATGAACCGGTTTCTAAATGAACTGGTTTCTAAATGAACCGGTTTCTAAATGAACTGGTTTCTAAATGAACTGGTTTCTAAATGAACCGGTTTCTAAATGAACTGGTTTCTAAATGAACCGGTTTCTAAATGAACTGGTTTCTAAATGAACTGGTTTCTAAATGAACCGTTTCTAAATGAACTGGTTTCTAAATGAACCGTTTCTAAATGAACTGGTTTCTAAATGAACTGGTTGAACTGGTTCCTCTGAGAGCTGAGGAGGAATCGAGTCATTGCAGCAGAATGAACGGACCAGAACCAGAACCAGAACCATGGACCAGAACCAGAACCATGGACCAGAACCAGAACCACGGACCAGAACCACGGAGCAGAACCACGGACCAGAACCACGGACCAGAACCACGGAGCAGAACCACGGACCAGAACCAGAACCACGGACCAGAACCACGGACCAGAACCACGGACCAGAACCACGGAGCCAGAACCAGAACCAGACCAGAACCACGGACCAGAACCACGGACCAGAACCACGGACAAACCAGGACCAGAACCATGGACCAGAACCAGAACCATGGACCAGAACCAGAACCACGGACCAGAACCATGGACCAGAACCATGGACCAGAACCAGAACCATGGACCAGAACCACGGACCAGAACCACGGACCAGAACCAGGACCAGGACCAGGACCAGGACCAGGACCAGAACCACGGACCAGAACCACGGAGCAGAACCATGGACCAGAACCAGAACCACGGACCAGAACCACGGAGCAGAACAACGGACCAGAACCAGGACCAGGACCAGGACCAGACCAGGACCAGGACCAAGACCAGGACCAGACCAGGACCAGGACCAGGACCAGACCAGGACCAGGACCAGGACCAGGACCAGGACCAGGACCAGGACCAGACCAGGACCAGGACCAGGACCAGGACCAGGACCAGGACCAGGACCAGACCAGGACCAGGACCAGGACCATGGACCAGGACCAGGACCAGGACCAGACCAGGACCAGGACCAGGACCAGACCAGGACCAGACCAGGACCAGGACCAGGACCAGACCAGGACCAGGACCAGGACCATGGACCAGGACTAGACCAGGACCAGACCAGGACCAGGACCAGGACCAGGACCAGACCAGGACCAGGACCAGGACCAGACCAGGACCAGGACCAGGACCAGGACCAGACCAGGACCAGGACCAGGACCAGGACCAGGACCAGGAGCAGGACCAGGACCAGACCAGGACCAGGACCAGGACCAGACCAGGACCAGGACCAGGACCAGGACCAGGACCAGGACCAGGACCAGGACCAGACCAGGACCAGGACCAGGACCAGACCAGGACCAGGACCAGGACCATGGACCAGGACTAGACCAGGACCAGACCAGGACCAGGACCAGGACCAGACCAGGACCAGGACCAGGACCAGACCAGGGGGGGGGGTCCGCCCACCGCTGGTTTTTAAAGGAACTCGGTGTTTCGGCCGTTTTTTCAGTTTTCTGCAGCTGAAAGCTGCTCCTGTTTGGTTCTGGTTCCGTTCGGACCGAATCTTCCTGCTCTGGTGAAACCGCCTCCACCCGTGGGTGGAAGTGGAGGGAGGGGGTAAAGGGGGAGTGACGTCATCACCTTCATCTTCATCATCTTCATGTCTCCTCCTTCCTGACGGTTTGCTAATTGAAGGTTCGGTGACTCCGCCAGGCGCGGCGGCCTCTAATTAAGGAGCGGCGGAGTGATTCATTACAGCTCCGGCACATCTTCATCCTCATCCTCATCATCATCATCATCTTCATCATCATCCTCTTCATCTTCATCATCATCTTCATCATAATCCGGCTCCGCTCAGCTGCAACTGAGCCGGAGCTGAAGAACGTTCTGTCAGTTTGGATCTGTGGGAACTTTTCTGTTTCTGATCTTTAGCAGCTCCTCCTCCTCCTCCTCTTCCTCCTCCTCTCCCCCTCCTCCTCCTCTCCTCTCTCTCCTCTCTCCTCCTCCTCTCTCCTCCCTCTCCTCCTCTCTCCTTCCTCCTTCTCCTCTTCCTCCTCCTTCCTCCCCTCCTCCCTCTTCTCCTTCCCTCCTCCTCTCTCCTCTTCCTCCTCTCCTCCTCTCCTCTTCCTCCTCTCTCCCCTCTTCCCCTCCTTTCCTCCTCCCTCTTCCTCTCCTCCTCTCCTCCTCCTCTCCCTCTCCTCCTCCTCCTTCTCCTCTTCCTCCTCTTCCTCCTCTTCCTCCTTCTCCTCCTCCTCTTCCTCTCTCCTCTTCCTCCTCCTCCTCCCCCTCTCCTCTTCCTCCTTCTCCTCTTCCTCCTCTCCTCCTTCTCCTCTCTTCCCTCCTCCTTCCTCCTCTCTCCTCTTCCTCCTCCTCCTCCTCTTCCTCCTCTCCTCCTCCTCCTCCTCTTCCTCCTCCTCTTCCTCCTCTTCCTCCTCTTCCTCCTCCTCCTCCTCTTCCTCCTTCCCTCCTCTTCTTCCTCTTCCTCCTTCCTCCTCCTCCTCCTCCTCCTCCTCCTCCTTCCTCCTCCTCTCCTCCTCTCCTCCTCTTCTCTCCTCCTCTCTTCCTCTTCTCCTCCTTCTCCTCCTCCTCCTCCTCCTCCTCCTCTCTCTCCTTCTCCTCTTCCTCTCCTCCTCTCTTCCTCCTCCTCCTCTTCCTCCTCTCCTCTTCCTCCTCCTCTCCTCTTCCTCCTCCTCTCTCCTCCTCTTCCTCCTTCTCCCTCTTCCTCCTTCTCCTCCTCCTCTTCCTCCTCCTCCTCTTCCTCCTTCCTCCTCTTCCTCCTCCTCCTCTTCCTCCTTCTCCTCTTCCTCCTTCTCCTCTCTCCTCCTCCTCCTCTTCCTCCTCTCCTCTCCTCCTCTCCTCCTCCTCCTCCTCTCTCCTCCTCCTCCTCCCTCTTCCTCTCCTCCTCTCCTCCTCCTTCCTCCTCTCCTCCTCTTCCTCCTCTTTCCTTCTCCTCCTCTTCCTCCTTCCTCCTCCTCTTCCTCCTCCTCCTCTTTCCTCCTTCTCCTCCTCTTCTCCTCTTCCTCCTCTCTCCTCCTCTTCCTCCTCCTCCTCTTCCTCCTTCCCTCCTCTTCCTCCTCCTCCTCCTCCTCCTTCCTCCTCCTCTTCTTCCTCTTCCTCCTTCCTCCTCCTCTTCCTTCCCTCCTCCTCCTCCTCTCCTCCTCTTCCTCCTCCTCCTCCTCTTCCTCCTCTCCTCCTCTTCCTCCTCCTCCTCCTCTTCTTCCTCCTCTCTCCTCCTCTCCTCCTCCTCCTCCTCTCCTTCTCCTCCTCTTCCTCCTTCTCCTCCTTCTCTTCCTCCTCTCCTCCTCTCCTCTCCTCCTCTTCCTCCTCTTCCTCCTTCTCCTCTTCCTCCTCTCCTCCTCCTCCTTCCTCCTCTCCTCTTCCTCCTTCTCCTCTTCCTCCTCCTCCTCTTCCTCCTTCTCCTCTTCCTCCTTCTCCTCTTCCTCCTCCTCCTCTTCCTTCTCCTCCTCTTCCTCCTCCTCCTCCTCTTCCTCCTCCTCCTCCTCTTCCTCCTCTCCTCCTCTTCCTCCATCTCCTCCTCTTCCTCCTCTTCCTCCTCCTCCTCTTCCTTCTCCTCCTCTTCCTCCTTCTCCTCCTCTTCCTCCTTCTCCTCCTCTTCTTCCTCTTCCTCCTTCTCCTCCTCTTCCTCCTCCTCCTCCTCTTCCTCCTCTTCCTCCTCCTCCTCCTCTTCCTCCTCCTCCTCCTCTTCCTCCTCCTCCCTCCTCTTCTTCCTCCTTCTCCTCCTCTTCCTCCTCCTCCTCCTCTTCCTTCTCCTCCTCTTCCTCCTCCTCCTCCTCCTCCTCCTCCTCCTCCTCCTCCGGTTGATGAATTTGTGTTTCCTGGAGCTGGTCGGTGAAGAAGGAAAGTCGTTGATGTTTCTTTTTCTTAGTTTCTTAATAGAATCTGAAAATCTGCTCTTCTGTTCTGCCTTCTGGGTCAGAACCTTTAGAACTTCTGGCTCTCCAGTCAAACTGGATGTAGATCATCAGTTCTCAGTTCAAGCTAAAGACTCAAATTCAGTCTGGACTTTGACTAGGCCATTCTAACCCATGAATCTGCTCTGATCAAATCCATCCCATAATACCTCAGGCTGATGTCAAGCCGGAATATGAACCTTGACCCAACGCTCTGATAGGTTCTCCTCCAGGTTCCCCCCCAGCATGATGCTGCCTCCACCATGTTTCTTGTGTCTTTGCTTGTTTTTTATTTTTTTATTCAAATGGAATCACAAACATCTGGACTTTCTAAGGCTGATTAAAAGAAAAAACAATCCCAACGTGAATGTGTTGATCTGTGTTTCTGTGTATTTATGTCTTGGTTCTGTGTCCTGACTGATCCCAGCTGCTCCAGTTCCCTGGTTTCCCCCAGAGAACCTAAACCCACCTGCTGTCGTGTCTCTTGTCGGATCCTCACGGTTCGTCTGTCGCTGTTTGTTGCCCGGGTTACTTGTGTCTCTGTTGTTAAAATCCACTTCATCATGACAACCTGCTGCCTCACCACAGATCATGACAGGGAAATTAAATCACCTGGATTTTATTTAGGGGTGTCAGAGTAAAGGGGTCTGAAAACATCTGCTTGTCGAACTAACGAGGTTTTCGTTCACCTGCAGTAATCAGGTTCGGTTCGGTTCGGTTCTCCTCTCGCTGCAGCGCGTTTAGTAGTTGGGAGGGGGGAGGGGGGGATTGCAGTGGGGGGGATTCCGTCTCCTAGCAACGCTGTCAAAGAGCCTCAGCTTTAATGGACTGACTGTGGCGGGCTGGATCCACTGGACCAGAATCCGGTCCGGATCGGAGGTTCTGGTGGATCCACTGGACCAGAATCCGGTTCCGGTGGATCCACTGGACCAGAATCCGGTCCGGATCGGAGGTTCCGGTGGATCCACTGGACCAGAATCCGGTCTGGATCAGAGGTTCCGGTGGATCCACTGGACCAGAATCCGGTCCGGATCGGAGGTTCTGGTGGATCCACTGACCAGAATCCGGTCTGGATCGGAGGTTCCGGTGGATCCCTGACCAGAATCCGGTCTGGATCGGAGGTTCCGGTGGATCCACTGGACCAGAATCCGGTCCTGGATCGGAGGTTCCTGGTGGATCCACTGGACCAGAATCCGGTCCGGATCGGAGGCAGCACTGTCAGATTATCCTGTCTCGCCATTTCAATTATAAATCTTTTTTTACTTCAGTGAAGTGAAACTTTACCTGCTTTGGGTCGACTGGTTCTGGGTTCTTCCGAACCGTCCTGATCGGACCGAACCTTAGACTCAGACAGTAACTGTGTTTCCAGATAGAATTGCACAGATCGGAATTAAGGAAATAAATTAATTTGTTGGAAACCTGGTAAGTTTGAGAAAAAAAACCATCATATTTTTCACAAAGGTTTTTTGCTGGATGAAAAGATTTTCATTCTTATTCAATTAGACGCGTTTAGCAAAACTGCAATCAAACGTTTGTCGCGTCATAGAGCCACGTGATCAACGGCGGGTCAACTACTGTCGGAACACATGAAGAAAACAGGAAGTAGTTTTCTAAGTAATTTGTTTTATTTGCTGTTTTGTTTGTTCTTTGGACAACAGGAAGTTGTGAGTTATTCCAACCTGTTGAATCCATTGTTACTCTACAAAATGGCCGACTACAAGTTTTAGGGAAACTGGGCGGCGCTTGTCGCTGCAACACCTCCTCTGATTGGTAGATGATGAGCGCAGGCGGGTAAACTATGAATATATCTGTTTACATCCAACACTGTCATGACTTTTAATGACTTATTGCTGAACAACCTTATTCGCCTATGATTTCAATTTCACATCGTATTTACTAGAATATCGACTCAAATTTGCTCACATTTGTAATGAAAACGCAGCAACTTTCTGCCAACATGAGAGGAAGAAGCTGCTCCAGACGAGGTTAACGGGGGGCATCGACTTATTTTGGGGGGCAAAATGAATAGCTGAACATAGACAACATCATTAGCCTACAGGCTACTTGTTAACAAGCTTGAGGGGCTGTATTGTTATTAGCTAGTCATCTATTAGCTACCATCACCTCCATGCAGCAGCTTCACTAATCGGTTAGTTTGGGGGAAAACTGTGAAAAGTTCTTTGCGTTTTGCTGCCATGATTCCAACACCTGTAGCTCCACAGCAGCAGCAGCAGCATCAGGTGCAGCATCAGGTGCAGCATCAGGTGCAGCATCAGGTGCAGCATCAGGTGCAGCATCAGGTGCAGCATCAGGTCTCCTTCACTGCTGCACAGGTGGAAACCCAGCAAAAGTCTCAGTTGGCCAGTTTGAGGTAAAAACAACAAACAGCTTCTAGTCCGGAGGGGGGGGGGACACTCAATGCCCCCCAATGCCCCCAGTGCCCCCCAATGCCCCCCAGTGCCCCCCAATGCCCCCCAATGCCCCCCAGTGCCCCCCAATGCCCCCAATGCCCCCCAGTGCCCCCCAATGCCCCCCAATGCCCCCCATGCCCCCCAATGCCCCCCAATGCCCCCCAATGCCCCCCAGTGCCCCCCCCAATGCCCCCAGTGCCCCCCCAATGCCTGCCCATGCCACCTGGCCTGGGAAGAAGATCCAGATCCTAAAGATCTGAATGAAGCTGATTCTGTCGCTCTGGAGAAATGTTGTTAACCTGTTACTAACAATTTAACTAACCAGCTGTTAACTGGCTTCTTTAACTAACCTGTTACTATATTACACTGTATGTTTTTTAAAAACCTTCAGGCGCCGGTTCTGTTGAAATGAACGAACCTGGAACCTGAGATGGAAAGTTCTGGTTCGGACCAATCAGAACCGGATCAGGAGTCTGGTCAGTGGCTGGTTGATGTTGAGGTTCTGGTGCCGGTCGGGTAGATCATGTTAGAGTGAGAACCTCTTATTTCTCCGTCACTTTCGGACGTTTATCACCTTTTGTCAGTTTAAGTTTGTGAAATTATGGTTTTATTAATTTCTATTATTTTCTCATTTAATCTTAAAAATAATATTTGCACATAACGACATATATTTTGAGATGACGTCGTTTTAAAATATTAAATAAAACATTCAGATCAGTTTGAGAAACGTCTTGGACGACTATTTACTTTTGAGTAAAAATATTTACACATATTGCGACTCTTGCATGAGTTTATGGATCATCTCCACCTATTTATGCACACAGAAGCATAACGCTGCCAGATGTCATTTATTATTTTAATATGCATTTCTTTAAATTCGGGCTACAGGTGAATTTAAAACACCAGATGCGCGCGCCTCTGTGTTTAACTGAAAATAAACACATTTATCGCAAAAAGGCGTTTTTGTTTTATTTATGGAAACAATTTTTTTCCTGTCCTGAAAACAAATTTGGAAATACATTGTAGGATCAAATTAAGCGAAATTGAATAAAAAAAAACACATTTAATATTTTTTTACACAAGATATCACACGAAAAAAAGAATAAATTAATAAAATAAACCGAGTCGTAAACGAGATGAACGTCCCGTAAAATAAAATAAAGTTTTTGATTCACAGAAATATTAAATCTTCTGACTTTCCTCATCGGTAAAAAAAAAAAAGAAAATCTCTGAACCTGCAACTCCAGAAGCATCAAGTAAAAAATATTTTCATCGGAATTACAGAGAATTTCAGCGAAAACTGAATCTGAATGAAAAGAGTTTGAATTCAAAGCGACGGGAAGCGAGAAGCTGCTGGAGCTTCACCTGCTGCTCCTGAAACACACAACACTTATTATTATTCATTTATTATAAAGTCACTTTTAGCTTCGGTTTGTCCGGATTCAGTTTCAAACTGATTTGGGCCAATATGAACGTCGGTCAATTGATTAAAAGCAGCGAAATTAAAATAAAATAATTGTTGCAGTTTTCAACATTTGCAACAATTTGAAAAAAAAGAGAAAAATCTGGGATTATTTTTTAAAAAGAGCCAGAAATAAATTAACATCTTTTAAAAATATGTCTTTTAAATGTTTCCACCAACAACGAGAGAATAAAGCAAACAGAGGATTCATGCTTGTTGATGCTCATTTTTACAGCAGAGTGCAAACACACACACACACACACACACAACACACACACACACACACACACACACACCACACACACACACACAACACACACACACACACCACACACACACACACACACACACTTCCTTCAAAGTGCTTCTCCGTCGTGGTTCCGGTCGTGGTTCCGTGGGTAGAACTGTTCTCTGTCTCAGTTTTCCAGTTTTTGAAACAAACTGAAGGAAAAAATGAAATATTTGGTTTTCCGGGATTTTCCTCTGAAGTTCTGCTAAAGTTCGGTTTCACTCATGAGTTTCCTTCAGCTTCATGTCTCTGCTGGACCCACCGAACCTCCAGATCCGAACCGGGCTTCGTGGAAGGTCAAAGGTCAGACATTTGCCCCGCGTCCTGCGGTCCTGCGCGGCGCGGCGCGGCGCTCAGTGCGCCGCCACCGCGGACTGCAGCGGCTCCGCGGGCCCCGCCGGGCTGCTCTGGCCGGCGGCGGCCTGCGGAGACGTCGGGCTCAGGGAGCGCGGGGAGTGGGCCAGGAAGGCCGGGATGTGCGCGGGCAGGCCGGGTGCGGGTTTGATGGGCACCGGGATGGCGGGCAGCGTCGGTCCGCCGTGGCAGAGCGTCTTCAGCGGCATGCCGTAGGCCGAGTAGTCCGCGGGAGCCACGGAGAGCGGCGCCGCGGGGTCCATGACGCCCGGGCCGTACATGTGCGGCCAGGCCGGGCTCAGCTGGTTGTGCAGCGGGTAGCCGGCGGCCGGGAAGGCGGCCAGTCCGCCGGGAACCTTGTACTCTCTGGCAATGATGTTCTCGATGGCGAACGGGTGCTTGAAGCCGGACGGCTGCGTGGAGCCCAGGCCGTAACCCGCAGGGACCTGCGGGAGATGCGCGGCGGCGTGCAGCGCGCTCAGCCGCAGCTTGGCCTGCTGGTGCAGGTAGTGTGCGGCATCCTGCGCCTTGCTGGGGCCCAGCGGGTCCGGCACCGGCACGCCGCCCACCTTGAAGCGCTTCCGGCGCCGCAGGAAGCTTCCGTTCTCGAACATGTCCCCACAGTTGGGGTGCAGCGCCCAGAAGCTGCCCTTTCCAGGCTGGTCCGGCCGGCGCGGGATCTTGATGAAGCAGTCGTTGAAGGACAGGTTGTGCCGCAGGGAGTTCTGCCAGCGCTGCGTGTTCTCGCGGTAATAGGGGAATCGCTCCATGATGAACTTGTAGATGTCGCTGAGCGGCAGCATCTTGTCCGGGCAGCTCTGGATGGCCATGGCCGTCAGGGAGATGTAGGAGTAGGGCGGCTTCTGGTCGCTGTACGTGTTCCTGCCGGGCCGCGGCATGGTTCCGAACAGCCCGAATCACTCCGGTCCGAATCTCTCCAAACTTTCAGCTGCTCACTGCGTCTTTACGCACAGCGACTCTCATGGTCCCGTCTGGGCTGGGAGTGAAACTCTAGAGTTAAACTTCAGGAAAGTTGTGTGAGCAGCAGCGGATGGTCCTCCGGTTCTCCTCCGCAGGCAGCGGGGCTCCGTGACTCTGTGGCCGCCGCTGCGCTGCGCTAGGCGGCTCTGTCCTCCTCCATGTCCCGCTCCGCTCCGCTCGGCTCCCTGCGCGGCTGTCAGCGCTGGCGGCGGAGCGGCTTCATTAATGGGACACTTTTCCACAGTCACGTGAGGCCACACGTAGAAAGGGGGGGGGGGGGGGGGGGGGCGCACGCTCACGTGGACGCGCTCAGGTTGAGTGGAGGAGCAGCTGGCGGAGCTGCGGCCGCGAAGAGGCTGATGACGGGGAGGATCCGCGCTGCGGGTCGCTGCGGAGCCTCACGCACCGTGTGAGTGTTTCTGAGTGGACCGTGGGGCCCCTTCAATTTACTGTGACAAATAGGTCCGCAGAGAGCCGCTTCATTTCTTTACCCTCTCAGCGCTGATGGGGCGGAGGAGGAGGAGGAGGAGGAGGAGGAGGAGGAAGGCTCAGGTACACTAGATATAAAAACATCTAAATATGAATCAGTAAAACATGAATGGAGCAGAATTTCTGCGGCCTTTTTATCTAATTTATATTTTACTTTTAAACAAATATTAAATGTTAACGTTTATGTTTTATCTTGTTTATGAAACGTTAACGGTTCGTTTTTTTCTGCTGCTTTAGTTCTGTGTTGGCGCAGTTATTATTATTATTATTATTAATTATTATTATTACTATATTATTATTATTATTAATATCATTATTATTACTATTATTATTATTATTATTATTATATTATTATTATTACATTATTATTATTATTATTATTATTATTAATTATTATTATTATTATTATATTATATTATTATTATTATATTATTATTAATTATTATAATATTATTATTAATAATATATTATTATTAATATATAATATTATATAATTATTATTATTATTAATAATAAGATGAAATCGGCTTCAACATGCTGCAATAAACGTGTTTAATGCGCGAGAACACGCAATTATTATTATATAATAATAATAATAATAATAATAATAATAATAATAATAATAATAATAATATAATAAATATGTTTATTGCAGCATGTTGAAGCCGATTTCATCTTTTCTGTTCCGCTTATTTCTCACTTTTGATTCTGATTATTTCATTGAAGATTAATTTCCCTGAACAGTTTAAAGAATTTATTTTATCTTCATGTTGTGATGAAGGAGCAGATGGAGAATTAAACATGAAGAGCGGGTGGTGTGTGTGTGGTGTGGTGTGTGTGTGTGTGTGTGTGTGTGTGTTGTGTGTGTGTGTGTGTGTGTGTGTGTGTGGTGTGTGTAGTGTTGTGTGTGTTGTGTGTGTGTGTGTGTGTGTGTGTGTGTGTGTTGTGTATGGTGTGTGTGTGGTGTGTATGTGTGTGTGTGTGTGTGTGGTGTGTGTGTGTGTATGTGTTGTGTGTGTGTGTGTGTGTGTGTGTGTGTTGTGTTGTGTGTGTGTGTGTAGTGTGTTGTGTGTTGTGTGTGTGTGTGGTGTGTGTTGTGTGTGGTGTGTAGTGTTGTGTGTGGTGTGTGTGTGTGTTGTGGTGTTTGTGTTGTGTGTGTGTGGGTGTTGTGTGATGTGTGTGTGTGTGGTGTTGTGTGTTGTTGATGGTGTTGTTGTATTGTTTGTGTGTGTATGTGTTGTGTTGTGTATTGTTGTGTGTGTTTTGTGTGTGTATTGTGTTTTGTTGTGGTGTTGTGTTATTGTTGTGTGTGATGTTGGTGTTTATTGTGTTATTTTGTGTGGATGTGTTGATGTGGTGTGTGATGTGTGTTGTTTAATGTGTGTGTGATTGTGTGTGTATAGGTGTTTGTTGGTTGTGTTTGCCCATTTAGACACTTAAATGCTGACTACCGTCCGTGCTGAGTGTACTGTGGTTAGTTCTGTTTTTTAGTTTGTGTTTGAGTCTGTTTGTGTTCTGTGTTCATTGTGTTGTGTTTAGTTTGCTGTTTGAGTTTTGTGGTTTTTAGTGCTGCTGTTTAGTTCTGCTGTTCATGATGTTTGTGTTTTTCTGTGAAAGTTCTGCTGGTTTGTAGTTTTCTTTGCTGGAGGTCTGTGTTTTATTACTGTTTGGTGAGTTTGCTGGTCTGCTGTTTCGGGTTTTCTGTGGTCTGGAGTTAACTGCTGGTTTCTTAGAGTTTCATGCTGTCTGTGTTGCTGTGTCTGGTAGTTCTGCTGTTCTGCTGGTCTAGGTCAGCTGGTTCTGGAGGTTCGTTCTGAGTTCTGCTGGTTCTGGGTTCTGCTGGTTCTTTAGGTTCTGCTGGTTCTGGAGGTTCTGCTGGTTCTTTAGTGTTCTGCTGGTCTGTGGTTCTGGAGGTTCTGCTGGTTCTGGAGGTTCTGGTGGTTCTGGAGGTTCTGCTGGTTCTTTAGGTTCTTGCTGGTTCTGAGGTTCTGCTGGTTCTTAGGTTCTGCTGGTTCTGGGTTCTGTGGTTCTGGAGGTTCTGCTGGTTCTGGAGGTTCTGCTGGTTCTGGAGGTTTCTGCTGGTTCTGGAGGTTCTGCTGGTTCTGGTTCTGCTGGTTCTGTGGTTCTGCTGGTTCTGAGGTTCTGCTGGTTCTGGAGGTTCTGTGGTTCTGGAGGTTCTGCTGGTTCTGGAGGTTCTGCTGGTTCTTTAGGTTCTTTAGGTTCTGGAGGTTCTGCTGGTTCTGGAGTTCTGTGTTCTGGAGGTTCTGCTGGTTCTGGAGTTCTGCTGGTTCTTTAGGTTCTGCTGGTTCTGGAGGTTCTGCTGGTTCTTTAGGTTCTGCTGGTTCTGGTGTTCTGGTTTTGAGGTTCTGTTGAGTTTGTGGTTCTGAGTTCGCTGGTTCTGGACCTGCTGGTTCAGTTCTGCTGGTTCTGGGGATGGTTCTGGAGGTTCTGCTGTTCTTTAGGTTTCTGGTGGTTCTGGAGCGTTCTGCTGGTTCTGGAGGTTCTGCTGGTTCTTTAGGTTCTCGCAGGTTCTGGAGTTTCTGCTGGTTCTGGGTTCTGCTGGTTCTGAGGTTCTGCTGGTTCTGGAGGTTCTGCTGGTTCTTAGTCTGCTGGTTCTGGAGGTTCTGTGGTTCTGGAGGTTCTGCTGGTTCTGGAGGTCTGGTGTTCTGTGGTTCTGGAGGTTCTGCTGGTTCTGGAGTTCTGCTGGTTCTTTAGGTTCTGCTGGTTCTGGAGTTCTGTGGTTCTGGAGGTTCTGCTGGTTCTGTGGTTCTTTGGTTTCTGCTGGTTCTGCTGGTTCTGGAGGTTCTGCTGGTTCTGGAGGTTCTGCTGGTTCTTTAGGTTCTGCTGGTTCTGGAGGTTCTGCTGGTTCTGGAGGTTCTGTGGTTCTGGAGGTTCTGTGGTTCTGGAGGTTTGCGGTTCTGGAGGTTCTGCTGGTTCTTTAGTTCTGCTGGTTCTGGAGGTCTCGGTCTGGTTCTGGGTTTTAGTTGTGTCTGCGGTCTGGGTTCTGTTCTTCTGTGGTTGTTTTTTCTTGTTTGGTTTTTGATTCTGTGTTCTGAGTTTGTTTGTTTCTGGTTCGTGTCTTTGTCTGTCTGGTTTCACTGCGGTTTGGAGGTTCTGTGGTTCTGAGGTTCTGCTGTTCTTTGGTTCTGTGGTTCTGGAGGTTCTGCTGTTCTGAGGTTCTGCTGTTCTGGGGTCGTGGTTCTAGGTCTGCGTCTGGAGGTCTGTTGGTGTTCTGGGTTCTGTCTGCTGTTCTGGAGGTTCTGTGGTTCTAGGTTCTGCTGGTTCTGGAGGTTCTGTGTTCTGGGTTCTGTGGTTCTGAGTTCTGGGTTTGTGGTTCGCGCTGGTTCTGGAGGTTCTGCTGTTCTTTAGGTCTTGGTTCTGGAGGTTCTGCTGTTCTGGGTTGTGGTTCTGAGTTTGCGGTCTGTCTGCTGGTTCTTAGTCTGTTCTGGTTCTCTGTTCTGGTTCGGTTCTGTTTCTGGTTCTGAGTTCTGCTGTTCTGGTTCTCTGTTTAGGTTCTGCTGTTCTGAGGTTCTGCTGGTTCTGTTTCTGTTCTGGTTCTGTGGTTCTTGTTCTGCTGTTCTGCTGGTTCTGAGTTCTGCTGGTTTGGAGTCTGCTGTTCTTTGGTTTGTTCTGGATTCTTTTCTATTCTGCTGGTTCTGGAGGTTCTTCTGTTCTGGAGGTTCTGCTGGTTCTTTAGTTTGCTGTTCTGTGTTCTGTCTTGGTTCTGAGTTCTGTGTTCTGGTTCTGCTGGTTCTGGAGGTTCTTCTGGTTCTTTAGGTTCTGCTGGTTCTGGAGGTTCTGCTGGTTCTAGGTTCTGCTGGTTTGGGGTCTTTTCTGTTCTGGTTTGGTTCTGCTGGTTCTGGGTTCTGGTTCTGTGGTTCTGTCTTAGGTTCTGCTGTTCGGAGTTCTGCTGTTCTTAGGTTTCTGCTGGGTTCTGGGGTTGGTTCTGCTGGTTCTGGTTCTGTGGGTTCTTAGCTGGTTCTGGAGGTTCGCTGGTTCTGAGGTTCTGCTGGTTCTGGTGGTTCTTAGGTTCTTTAGGTTCTGCTGGTTCTGGAGGTTCTGCTGTTCTTTAGTTCTGCTGGTTCTGGAGGTTCTGGTGGTTCTGGAGGTTCTGCTGGTTCTGGAGGTTCTGGTGGTTCTGGAGGTTCTGCTGTTCTGGTGGTTTCTTTAGGTTCTTTAGGTTCTGCTGGTTCTGGAGGTTCTGCTGGTTCTTTAGGTTCTGCTGGTTCTTTAGGTTCTGCTGGTTCTGGAGGTTCTGCTGGTTCTGGAGGTTCTGCTGGTTCTGGAGGTTCTGCTGGTTCTGGAGGTTCTGCTGGTTCTGGAGGTTCTGCTGGTTCTTTAGGTTCTGCTGGTTCTGGAGGTTCTGCTGGTTCTGGAGGTTCTGTGGTTTGGAGGTTCTGCTGTCCAGTGGAACCAGCTCCAGTTGACCTGGATTCTATCCTGTGAGGCTGGGGTCATCCTGAGCGCTGGCTGTAGTCATGCTGCTACAGGACAAACTGACCTCCTCCTCCTTTGCTGCAACCTGGACCTATTTTATGTAGTTTTAAAAGCCAGTTTTACATAAAATAAACCTTTTTGATCTGTCATCATGTTTTGTTGCTTTGACTCGTTCATGTTAGAGAAATCCTTTGAACCGTTTAACACCTGGGTGGACTGAGCCCCACATTCAAGGCTCCTCAGCTCCTTCAGACTAGCCAGCAGTAATCAGCAAACATCTGCTGAGCTCATTACCAGCTGCTGCTCAGAGCGATGCTGGTAAAAATGTTAAGGAGTTAACAGAGGAGCCATGTTGGACGACTTCCTGGAGGCGGAGCGTCAGGAAGAGCAGGAGCTTTTCCTGACGCTAAACGTTCTTCTGCTCCACCTGTTGGACACACTGGGACCCGTCACACGTCTCACTGGGTTGTGGAATGATAAATGTCCCAGTGAAACTCTGCACACCTGGGAGGTTCAGTTGCCAAGGTAACTAAATACCTGAGTCTTTGGTCAGGATTAAACATGTCAGAAGTGAAAGTTTCAACGTTTTGGGTTTCTGCTCAGTGAGGAGAAGCCGACTTCAGTTAAATCCAAAGTGAATGATCAGAACCGATCACTGACCCATCTGCACCTAAAAGTTCCTTTCCTTGGTTGGAGTTCAGAGATGTTTTCATGCTCCACCATCCAAAGAGCCTCCAGGTGAGCGAGGAATGCAGCTCAGGTGGGCGGAGCCAGAGTTAGCCCCGCCCACCAGGTGAGCCACCGCTCTGACAGCCGCAGGTCTGGGAGAGGTTCCGACCCGGAAACCCAGAGAAGACCTCCAGGATCCACCGTATTGTGTTGGACCATCCAGTCGAACCGAACCGTCTGCAGCTCGGGAGGATCAAAATAAAGATCACAGTTTATTTCACACACTAATTGCTTCACCTCAATCACAGGTAGATAAAAAAAATGGAAAATTAAATTAAATTTGGAAAAATTCATTTTCCCATCAGGAACTCCGGCTGCTGCCGCAGATCTCCAGGGAAAACCGCCGGAAGTGGATCCCAGTCAGAGCCGATGGGACCTGACATCGGGTCAGAACCGGGTTTAACTTCCGGCTCGTTCAGCTGATCTCAGGTCTGAATGTCTAATTAATAATTAGTCAGTAATTCCTCCTCAGGACTTATTATCCCTCAAAGCGGCTGGAGAATTTAATTATTAACAGCCTTTTTGTTTCCGCGCCTCGTCATTACTGTCAGGATTGATGAAACATAAACTTCATTAAAAATTAAAGTGGGATTCTTTAATTACGAGGCCGCCCTCACTGCAGCCTGAATTAGCCAAGTCAGTGATGTGCAAATGAGAGCATTATTTAAGAAACATGCTGAAGTAGTTATGCTAATTCCGCGGCTCCACAGCGGCAGCGCGGCTCCTCCTGCACATCCATTAGATGCTGGATGCAGATTTAATGTAGCAGCCGCAGAAACGCCTGTTCATTTACTCAGATTTATTGAGACGACTTGTAAAAAGTAGCCGTTTAATTAGCTCATCTGCTCATCTGCTGCTGATGGCTGAGCTGGTTGAAAACACTCGGCAGACGCTCGGCTCCTTCAGAGGAGAAGAACTGCTGCTTCAGCGAGGAAAGGGTTCTGAACACGAGGAGAGCGGGCCGAGCTGGGCCGAGCTGGGCCGAGCTGGGCCGAGCTGGGCCGAGCTGGGCCGCAGGCGGCAACTCGTCAACATCGATCTCTGATCGCCTCCCAGAACTTTGAGGAGCATCAGTCCGACCCAAAACTCAAGACACAAATTTAATTCTGGACCTATAACGCTCAGTCAGAAACAGGAAGTTCCTCTGGTCCACAGGAAGTTCCTGTGGTCTGAAGTTGGATGCCTGGATATGACTGAAGGCAGAACCAGAACTGGGTCCAGATCTGGGAACAGCAGCAGAACAGATGTTCTGACTGTCACCTTAAATCCTTATGGTCATGGCTCATCCTGCTGACTCAGCAGATTTCCTATAAATCCGTCATACCTGTGTTGTGTTTCTAAGACGTTTATGGTAAATGTTATTTAATGAAGCTGCTATGTTAATCAATAATATTAACATAAATGACTTTTGCTGTTTCCAACATGGCCACCAAACTTTAGTCCCGTTTAGCGTCACTATGACTACAAATACAGTCGGACTAGATTCGGCCTGTTTGTCCCTATAGCTAATCTACCTGTTTAATATCTAAATGTTTCTGAAAACTGAATCTGTCCTAAAATAGTTCATGACTATCGCTGGATGCTGATGTTCCAGCAGAACATCTTTAAGGAAATTACTAGATTTTTCTTATTTTACTTGTTGTTATTTACCGTAAACTTCCGAGAAATAAAACACAAAATGAAACTTTTACAGGTATGACGGATTTATAAGAAACGTAACATCGATGTGCCGTGTGAGTCCGGTTCGGTACCAGCCCGGTTCGGTACCAGCCCGGTTCGGTGTCAGTCCGGTTCGGTCTGGTTCAGTGTCAGTCCGGTTCGGTACCAGCCGGTTCGGTACCAGTCCAGTTCGGTATCAGTCGGTTCGGTACCAGTCCGGTTCGGTATCAGTCCGGTTCAGTGTCAGCCCGGTTCGGTCTGGTACAGTGTCAGTCCGGTTCGGTACCAGCCCGGTTCGGTACCAGTCCAGTTCGGTATCAGTCCGGTTCGGTACCAGTCCGGTTCGGTATCAGTCCGGTTCAGCGTCAGCCCGGTTCGGTGTCTCAGCTGTCAAACAGCTGCAGTTTCCCGCTGGATCCTCTGGATCCGGTTCGGCCCTGATCCCGGCAGGAAGCTGCTAGCAGCGGTTTATCCGCAGCTTCCCGTCCTCCGCCGGTTCGGCTGGGTTCGGCTTGGAGCGCAGAGATCAGAGCCGAGCTCTGCCTTAAGGTCAGGCTTTACTGCGGGCTCCGCTCCTGATGCGCCGCAGTTTGACCCGAGCGGCGGCGGCGCACCCAGGGCCGCATGAGGGGCGGCGCCCGCAGCTCCCGCCGTAATGGGACATTAATGCCGGGCTTCGCGCTGAATCCCGGTTCTGGTTCTGTCGGTGCCGCATCAGTCACGCTGCCGCGCTGCATCCTGGGAGCCATTAAGCTGGATGGATCTGCTGTATTTACTGGGCTGTTATGCAATAATAGAGACAGAGGAAGTGACGTCTTTACACAGGGAGGATTTATCTGCTTTAACCTGCAGCTCAGATTCTGCTGATGCTCCAGACGAACCGGAGCGAATCTGATCCATGGAGCTGCTGCTGGGAACAGGCCGAACCCGGAACTCATGATTATTAATGATTTCCTCTGAATACGTTTCTATAGATCCGTTCATACTAAATAACGAGAAATAAAGCGACATGTTTCTGCAGCAGAGGCGGACAGTTCAGTCTCCCTGAGTGAAGAACCGGATCAGAGACTGATTCCACATCAGAGATCCGGAAAAAACTGAATCGGGAAAAAAAGAACTGGACTAGAACAGGAAAAGGAACCGAAACAAGGAGTTCTTCTGGTTCCAGTTCCTTTTGCAGCCTCGTTTTTTCTTCACGGAGTTTCTCTCACAAACTGAATCTGTTTCCTGGAGAATCTCAGAGTAAATATTCCAGCAAATCTCGGTGAACGAAGCAGAAGCTGCTGAACAAACAGAACAGATTCAATTAGCAGAAGATTAAGGTTTGGTTTTGTTCAGAGATGAACTTTGATGTGATGCAGCTCAGAGATAATTAAATCCAAATCCTCCTCAAACACCACAAGCTGCTGTCCGCCCGGAACCAGAACGTGTTTGTCCAGGACTTCGCCGCATCCGCTTCCTGTCGCAGCGCGATGCGCAGGCCGGGCATCAGACGTTGATCGTAAGCCGAACTCACCAGAAGTTCTGATCCGAACACCAGAACGTTCTGATCGAACACCAGAACGTTCTGATCGGTAAGCCGAACATCACCAGAACGTTCTGATCGAACACCAAACGTTCTGATCCGGTAAGCCGACATCAGCAGACGTTCTGATCGGTAGCGACATCAGCAGAACGTTCTGATCCGGTAAGCCGAACATCACAGACGTTCTGATCCGAACACCAGAACGTTCTGATCCGGTAAGCCGAACATCACCAGAACGTTCTGATCCGAACACCAGAACGTTCTGATCCGAACACCAGAACGTTCTGATCCGGTAAGCCGAACATCACCAGAACGTTCTGATCCGAACACCAGAACGTTCTGATCCGGTAAGCCGAACATCTGCAGAACGTTCTGATCCGGTAAGCCGAACATCAGCAGACGTTCTGATCCGAACACCAGAACGTTCTGATCCGGTAAGCCGAACATCAGCAGAACGTTCTGATCCGGTAAGCGAACATCAGCAGAACGTTCTGATCCGAACACCAGAACGTTCTGATCCGGTAAGCCGAACATCAGCAGAACGTTCTGATCCGGTAAGCCGAACATCTGCAGAACGTTCTGATCCGGTAAGCCGAACATCAGCAGAACGTTCTGATCCGGTAAGCCGAACATCTGCAGAACGTTCTGATCCGGTAAGCCGAACATCAGCAGAACGTTCTGATCCGAACACCAGAACGTTTGATCCGTAGCCGAAATCTGCAGAACGTTCGATCGGTAAGCCGAACATCTGCAGAACGTTCTGATCCGGTAAGCCGAACATCTGCAGAACGTTCTGATCCGGTAAGCCGAACATCACCAGAACGTTCTGATCCGAACACCAGAACGTTCTGATCCGGTAAGCCGAACATCACCAGAACGTTCTGATCCGTAACACCAGAACGTTCTGATCGACACCAGAACGTTCTGATCCGGTAAGCCGAACATCAGCAGAACGTTCTGATCCGAACACCAGAACGTTCTGATCCGGTAAGCCGAACATCTGCAGAACGTTCTGATCCGGTAAGCCGAACATCTGCAGAACGTTCTGATCCGAACACCAGAACGTTCTGATCCGGTAAGCCGAACATCAGCAGAACGTTCTGATCCGTAAGCCGAACATCAGCAGAACGTTCTGATCCGAACACCAGAACGTTCTGATCCGGTAAGCCGAACATCAGCAGAACGTTCTGATCCGGTAAGCCGAACATCTGCAGAACGTTCTGATCCGGTAAGCCGAACATCAGCAGAACGTTCTGATCCGAACACACCAGAACGTTCTGATCCGGTAAGCCGAACATCTGCAGAACGTTCTGATCCGGTAAGCCGAACATCAGCAGAACGTTCTGATCCGGTAAGCCGAACATCAGCAGAACGTTCTGATCCGAAACCAGAACGTTCTGATCCGGTAAGCGAACATCTGCAGAACGTTCTGATCCGGTAAGCCGAACATCTGCAGAACGTTCTGATCCGGTAAGCCGAACATCTGCAGAACGTTCTGATCCGGTAAGCCGAACATCAGCAGAACGTTCTGATCCGGTAAGCCGAACATCTGCAGAACGTTCTGATCCGGTAAGCCGAACATCAGCAGAACGTTCTGATCCGGTAAGCCTAGTATCAGAGGTGAGAGGTCGGATCTGATCGGTTCATTAAGAACCGGGCCGGAAACCAAAGTTTGTCTTTTATAAAGAAAGCAGGTAAAGATGAGACATCACAGCTCTGACTGACCAGCACCGGAACCGGAACCAGAACTGTCTCACCTGTCACCAGGCTCCGCTGCAGCATCATGTGAGCTGCTGGTGAATAAAGATGAATGCGGCGGCGGCTCAGCAGGACGACACTCCATCTTAACATGGCCGCCCGGTGTCTTATGATACCTTATCATTAGTTTCTCTGACAGTGATGGAGCGGCCGCCGCGCCGCGCCGCGCCGCGCCGCGCCGCCAGCCGTGTATAAAACTAACCTTCTTTCCATAATAATGGCCATTCGTCACTTCCTGAACTGTCACGCAAACAAAGTGGGCTTTAACAAGGCGTGGGGGGTCAGAGCGTTCAGTGGTTCACCTGCTGATGCGTTCAGGGACCGTGGGACCACAGAGCATCAGGCGGCGTCATGCTGCCGGGCCGCGTCCCTCCGGACAGACAAGCTGCAGGTCAGAGCGGCCCGCTGCCTGTCAGGCAGAGCGCAGGGAAAAACGTTTGACTAATTCTGCAGAATTTACAGAAACGTTAATTAAATTGTTCCTGATACACTGTAAAAAGTGTATTTGGGCTGCAGGTCATCTTATAGACTTATTTACATTAATGTCACTTCATTCTTTTGCTTTTTATATTTTTGTGTTTAACTCAAAACTTATGAATCTTTAACCTAAAGGAACTTTTCACTTTCACTTTACTTAAAACAATTGAGTTCAATGTTTCGTATCTTATTGACCAACTCAATTCATTAAGTTTTTATAATTTAATTCATAAGGGGTTTAACATGACTAATTGAAGTCACTCTTACTCAAATCCTTTATGTTAAAAAGTCATCTCAAACTTTTCCAAACTAAATATTTTATAACTTCTTAGTTTGCAGCCTAATGCTCTTTTTACAGTGTCCTCTAAATTCACTCTAACTTAAAAGTTACAAATCTTTACCTTAAAGGATTTTTTTACTTGGACTTTACTTTAAATAATTAAGTTTGATACCTTATTTGTATCCTGACACCATGACAGGGACAGATTCTGTGGTGGCGCAGGACTTCAGCACAAACCACATAAGGACGACCCAGGTTTGATGCCCGACCTGATGACCTGCTGCAGGTCTTCCTCTCTGTCATTGGCCACTTTCCTGCATAACTGCCCTCAAATAAAGGCTGTCTCAGCTAAAAAACCCTTTGAGAAACAATATCCTTTATGAATTTACTTCTTTATTTGAAGTAAACTAAATGATTTGAGTGAGACTGACTTAGGTTTGTCATCTTAAACATACTTAATAAATTAAGTCAGACAAACTTAATTGAATTGCTTGTTACCAATTGAAGCAAGTCGATTAAATTGGTTCAACTAATTTCTTTTTAGAGTGTAAATAAATCATAATAACATCATTTTCTCCCGAGTCCACAGACGACACAGCTAAAAAGGAAACATCATTAGAAGGTTTTATCACTTTTATTCACTTTTCAACAATAATTATATCCCACACTTAAGAACCCCCCCCCCACTTTGAACAAGGCCGGTTTGGATCTCCCACAGAACCGGACCGGTCCAGATCCACTCTGCAGAAAGCTGACCGTCCGACCGTCTCTTTCTCCAGGTCAGCTACCATCTGCAGACCCCACACATTCTGGACACAGTCCTTTCAGACTTTGACCTCCAGGGCGGCGCTACAGAGAGGCTTGATCCTTTATCTGGTGAAACATTTAGATACGGTTCCTTTACTCTTATTTAATTTCCTCTAAAGTTTTTGTCATGAATGTCTGCAGGCTGAGTTCAGATTGATTGTCTGACCTCACAGCCAAAGCTGGTTCTGGTTCTGATGGTTATCATGTTTTTCTAATTCTACTTAAACTCTCAGGTTTTTTTCTGGAGGTTGAAACTGCATTTTGATTGGCTGTTGGTCTGAATGAGAATGAGTCCAGCTCTGAAACTGATCAGAACCTCCAGAACCTGCAGACCTCAGGTTTTGGTTGGGCGACCTGTGATGGAGGAGCAGAGCTGAGATTAATGGCGGCAGCAGCAGCTCTGCTCTCATCAGCCTTTGTGGCCGTTTCCCTCAGATTGATGAGTCTGATTATCTTCATAAAACGCTGCGAGAAGCGAGGAGGTCGGTCACCCGGTGGAGGAAGAAGAAGTCCACTTCCTGTCAGAGGAGAAGAAGAGCTGCAGCCGGTCGGATCGGCAGGAAGAAACGGTACATAAAAATGAACAGCCATAATTTAGCTTATTTCATGTAAGAGGGAAAACATGTGGTTTATTTTTCAGTCATATTTTCACCATTAATTTATAAATACAGCAGTTTACCTACGTCACACCTAACGATGTTTGAAGCTGATCAAAATATATTTGAGTTCAATATTTTGGTGATAAATATTCAGGTTGCTAAGTAGCTTAATATTTGATTAGCTCTGAGGTAACTACTTTAATCCATTATCTCATCACTAGGGTCACCTGGTCACCTGAACGGGTCACCAGTCCATCACAGTGAGCTACTACTTGCCTTGGAGGTAAATATTTAGCTGGCTAACTAATTATTCTCTTATATCAAGCTTAATAATCCAAAGTAATGCTGATCAGTTTTACAGACAGCAGCTCCTACGATCCCGATCCGAACAGGAACAGGAACTTGGTGAGTTCCGACTCTTTGGGTTCACAGGAAACGTTCCTCTGAAAAGCCTCTGAAGAAATTTATGAAAACTACACACTGAGTCTATAGAAGCTGAAGAAACTGAAGTTTCCAATGTGAGATGGAGTTCCTGAATGCACCACTCGGCTGGATGAAGGTCCATGTTTGACTGCAGATTAGCGACAGCTAATTAGCTCTAATGCTGCTAATGAGAGCGTCCATGTTTACCCAGACATCAGAGCGCGGCCAGATTACAGGACTGATCCGCTGAAATCCCTCCCAGCATGAACTGTTTGTCTTCCTGTGAGGAAGCTGTGTCTGCAAACACACACACACACACACACACACCACACACACACACACACACACACACACCAGGAGAGCCAGGCAGAACCAGAGAGGAAACAGTTCCTGACCATCAGAACCAGAACAAATGAAACAGGAGGAAGAGGAGCGCGTGGCTCCTGGACCGGGCGTTTCCCAGCATGCAGCTGGAGGGAAACCTTGAGGGCCGACGTCCCATCAGAACATGTCCAGTGATGAACAGCTGCAGGTCCATCAGAACAAATTCTGATGGAAAGGTTTCAACCTCCAACCGCAGAAACAGCTGCTTGGCTTCCTCCTGTCTCTGTCTCCATGGTAACCACCTTTCCTTCCAGGTGAGATGGTGAAGCTTCATGCTAATCAGACGATAGATTAAACCTGTCGACCTCATTTTAATCATCGTCTCTTTCTGTCTTTTTATTCTTTCTGTTGATGACACTGGATGACAAGAGGCTCAGCTCCGGTGTCTCCACTGACTCTCCCTTCCTCATGTCCTCAGTCTAATGTCCAGCTCACTGTCGGCCCATTTTCAAACCCTGAGACACATCAGCCGACAGAAATCCAGGTAACGGTTCGGTCGGGTTGGTGTCCAGCCACATGGGCACAAAATAACGGCTACAAGTCCAGTTAACTCATTTTAAAACCAGACATTAATCAATGCTTCACTAGAATCTACCTGATGCATGTGGCTCAGAGTCAGAGTAAAGTCCTGTCTGAATGAAAATCATTATAATTTATTTATGTCACGTTAACGAAGAACAGCTGAAAACTTACCGGGTTCATCATTTGGCTCCAACTCCTCTCCTTCTCATTTCTATATTCTTTGCACGAAATGCTAAAAGTTGTTTCCACATATCATCTCCAATGTCTGCTGGACTTCGTGTTGCTCCGTTTCAGCTGTTTGGGATTCGCCTCATTATTTCCCCTCAGAAAGCAGGAGGAGAATCCGGCTTTCTGATTGGCTACCATTCAGCGTTAACCAAAACCCCTGATTTAGATCGACCGGCCAGGAGGATCTACCGTAACACACAGCAGGATGATCGGCTACGAAATAACCAGCAGGAATCTTAGATCGGCCAACGACCTAAGATTGTCATAAGTGGAAAATAGGGGCAAAAAATGGTGCAGTGTGAAATCCTGCATTAGGTGGTGGGATGTCCGTCTTCTCTATTTAAATCTAGTGATTACTGAGGGACAACACAGATTTCATAATCTGCTCTCTGTTGGTTGAATGCAGTATTTATTTCCACTTTGGCTTTAAGTTTAGTTTTTATTCAAGTTTTCTTAATGGAGACTGAGGATCCATTTTGTTTTTGTTTATTTAGTTCATCAGTTCCAGTGTTTTGTGTTCTTTTGAAAATAATGTGTATCTATCAGAAAATCGCATGTATTATTACGTCATTTCCATTAAATCGGTGTCAAAAGGTCTTGAAACAATATTATCATTTATCTCAACAATTTTTTAGACAATTAATCGTCCAGCAAAATTTGTTATGGTGACAGGCCTAATCACACGCAGTCGGCTCCCAGCAGAACCAGAACCAGAACCAGAACCAGAACCAGAACCAGGCCCTTGCTCTGACAGGAGCAGAGAGGAAAACCTTCCTGATGATCCTCCATCCACTCAGCAAATGACGCTTAAAATTAAGAAAATAATCTTAAAGCAGCAGAGATTAGATCCATCAGGTTTATAAAATGTTTATGATTCATTTCCATGAATTTATTTAAATTCATTTCAGTTTGAAGGTTTTTCTTTGGATTTAAGCTCAACTAGAAAATTAAAGTAAAAAATAAAAATGTTCACATATTTCCTCAGAGATACATAATTTCTGATCTGATCATTTTTCTGGTTTTTCTCATATTTTAGGTTTGTTGCCTTTTCCCAGTTCGCTCCCATCAGAGGATCAGAGCAGCAAACTGGAAACAACTGGCCTGTGTTATTCTGCCACCTACCGGCGGATCCCGGCAGCACAAGATTATATACATTTATTTATTTTTATTTTCATAAAGGGATAAAATGAAATGTCCTCAGATATGAAAACCACCGAACCTCCAGCGGATCCAGGTCCAATAAGATCCTCCGAACTACATGAAGAAGCTGCTGAATTTACCTGCTCAGGTTCCGGTTTTACATTGAAATGCTCGGATGCTTCAGATGCTTTTATTGTGAAAGGTTTAGGCGGAAGCTAGTTAGCGGCGGATGCAGCAGCTAGCTAGTTCTGAGGTTCGGTTCGGTTCAGTGCAGTCAGACCCAGGGAACCATGGCCTACCAGCTGTACCGGAACACCACGCTGGGGAACAGCCTCCAGGAGAGTCTGGACGAACTCATCCAGGTGACCGAACCGAACCGAACCGAACCGCGGCGGGGTCCGGAGCCGCTAGTTAGCCTGTTAGCTGTTAGCCTGTGCTGATCCCGCTATGCTCTGGGTCAGAACCGGTCCGTAAAATGATTGAGGTCTGTTGACAGTGACCCAGAAAATGACGTCCGAACCGGATTTCAACCAATTAATGGTTTGAAACCGGTACCATGAGTTCTGCTGCTGCGGTCCGGTTCGGCTCTGAAGCTCCATTTTGGTGTTTTTGGTCTAACTGGGTCCGGTCCGGGTCAACCGTGTTCTATTGGCTTCGGTCAGTTCGGGTCCATCGGTACCGGACTAGTTTCACCGTTTGAGCCTAAAAACTTAAGACTTTCAGTCTTTATCTTCTTAGCTGGGCTTCAAATCTGGATCTTTGCTTCTAACTGATAACTGAGCCGCCAGCGGCTCTGTTGAGAAAACCACAAGTCCCATGATGCAACGCGCTCCAGCTCCTCTTCACACACTGGTCCGTTTCCAGCCGAAAATGGCTACGGAAGGCGACTAGGGCCACTAAGAGGAAAATGTTTAGAATCTTTCTGACTTTTATCTCCAGAGTCGTGGCATTTTTCTAATTCTGACTCTTTCCTCTCTGAGTTTTAACAGTTTTTTTTTTCCAGAATATTTTTTTCTATAAATTTTACTTCTCATTTCAACTTTTGAATTTTATTCTTCTCCGAATTTTGACCTTTTTTCCCCTGAATATATAAAAATTTCTGAATTTCTTTATTTTCTATTATAAGTGGCTCAGATTCAGTAGCTGCAGGTTCTGTGATGATCCGTTTTTCCAGCAGAATAAAATCAGATGAAAGTTGATGAAAGTCTGGAACCAGCGAATCTTCCTGACCCAAATGGGCTCAGACGGTTCTGATGGTTCTGCTCTGTGTGCTCAGACCCAGCAGATCACCCCCCAGCTGGCCCTGCAGGTTCTCCTCCAGTTCGATAAAGCCATCAACGCAGCGCTGGCCAGCCGGGTCCGGAACCGGGTCAACTTCAGGGTGAGTCTGCGTTCCTGTGCGTCTGGTCTGGAAGCAGAACCGGGTCTGAACCGGGCCTCCCGTCTCTCCTCAGGGTTCTCTGAACACCTACCGGTTCTGCGACAACGTTTGGACCTTCGTTCTGAATGACGTGGAGTTCAGGGAGGTTACAGAGCTGGTGAAGGTCGACAAGGTGAAGATCGTCGCCTGCGACGGAAAGAGTGAGTCTTTGCAGAACCACAACAGAACCTGAGAATGAGTCCAGAACCCAGATCAGCTGCAGGTTGGCTGGACCCGACCCGCCCAGCGGCTGAAACTAGACGGGTCGGTTTCAGAGGAATTCTGAAATTGAGCCCAGTCCGTTTTACCGGACCTGAAAATTCTATCAGAACGGGTCCAATAACAGCTGCAGTACCAGGTTAAACCAGCAGGCGGAGTCCAGTCCAGTCGGACTGTTTGGTTCTGCTGTAACGTTTTTCTGTCTCCTCCTCAGATTCGGGGTCCAACGCTGCAGAGTGACGCTCCATCGGCTGGACTGTACAGATAACTTATACAGCACGTTACACGTGTGTGTGTGTGTGTGGTGTGTGTGTGTGTGTGTGTGTGTGTGTGTGTGTGTGGTGTGTGTGTGTTTTTTATCCCCATCAGGAAAAGTCTGTTCAATTTGTTGAATCATCTTTAATAATAAAAGTTGATGGAAAGATGCTGCAGACTGTTGGTTCCTCGTCTTTAACACCAGACCCGGCTGCATGGTTCTGATTGGTTCTGTTTGGTTCTGATTGGTTCTGTTTGGTTCTGATTGGTTGTGTTTGGTTCTGATTGGTTCTGTTTGGTTCTGTTTGGTTCTGATTGGTTCTGATTGGTTCTGCGTGGTTCTGATTGGTTCTGTTTGGTTCTGGGTTGGGGTGAGTGTTGTTTCATTTATCGGGAAAATATTTCTTATAAAAATTGTGATTTATTGTGTTAATGTTAAATCAAAAGCAAACAGATTTATAGGAAATAGGATTTTGACTATTTTCTCCTGTTTGTTCCTCCAGATAATCAATAAATATCAGATGAAATGCTGGGATTGGTCAATTCACCGTTATAAATCATTTGATGTCTCTGAAAAACAGTGTTTGTGTTTGTGGCCCTATGAAAACTGTTGGCTAAAAAATGAGCAGGAAATATTCGTTTCATATTTTCTAAATATTCCAGTCTAAAGCAGTTCAGGTTTTGCTGCTTTATTACAACATTAATATTAACATAGTGTAGAAAAAGAAACAGACCTAAAGTCCGTTATGGAACCGAGTTTTTACCTCCGAACAGAAACACCTTGGACTCGGAGGCCACGCCTCCTCATAAGTGCTGGGCTCCTATTGGCTGGATCACTGAATAAACTGCAGCTGAGGTCAAAAACGTTTGTCCGTCTTCATCCCGACCTGAGATGACCTGAAATGACCCAGCAGCCTGGAAAACGGCAGGATGAAGGTCTGGACCTCATCATTTTCTGCTCCATCAGCTGGAAGCAGCTTGAAGCTGCAGACGTCATCAGATAAAGGCTGTGGAAACATGGACCTCATGGACCTGACTGACCATCATGGAACCCATCATGGACCCTCAAGGACCCTGACTGGACCCATCTGGACCCATCATGACCCTGACTGGACCCATCATGGACCCATCATGGACCCTGACTGGACCCATCAAGGACCCATCTGGACCATCATGGACCCTGACTGGACCCTCAAGGACCCATCATGGAACCCTGACTGGACCCATCATGGACCCATCATGGACCCTGACTGGACCATCAGGACCCATCATGGACCATCATGGACCTGACTGGACACCATCAAGGACCCATCATGGACCCTGACTGGACCCATCATGGACCCATCATGGACCCTGACTGGACCATCATGGACCCTGACTGGACCCATCAAGGACCCATCATGGACCCTGACTGGACCCATCATGGACCCATCATGGACCCTGACTGGACCCATCAGGACCCATCATGGACCCTGACTGGACCCATCATGGACCCAGACTGGACCCATCATGGACCCATCATGGACCCTGACTGGACCCAGACTGGACCCATCATGGACTCAGTCCAGGAACCGCTGGCAGCTCTTCTTCCAGCGGCAGGCGGTGCACCACAGCTCCCGGCGCTCGATGCCGTAAACCTTCCGACATTTCTTGGCCTCGCTCCGAATCCGCCTGACGATCAGACAGCCGGCGGTCAGAGCGCCCCCACAGGCCGCCGAGGGGACGACAGAGACACACACCCACCTGCAGGCGGCGCTGTGCTGCTGCAGCCACTGCTCTCCCACGCTGACCGACCGGACCCGGAATGTCGCTCCCTGGAAACGACACGGAGGTCAAAGGTCAGGCAGAAATCACCTGAGCTGCTGGCGCTGCTGCAGTTCCACCTGCCGGCCAGCAGGGGGCGGCGCTGCCACCAGTAAACCTGAAGGATCAGGAAGAAGAGCAGCAGCTGCCTGCACTGCTCAGGTCAGGAAGTCAAAACTAAATGTGAAGTTGAAGAACTCAGAACATGAAGCCGAGGCAGAAGAAGAAGCTTCAGGAGGTTCTGGTTCTGGACGGGGATGGACTGAACCAGAACCGGATCAGCTTCACGTTTCCCAGGAAGTAGTTTCAGTGATTTACCTGTCTGCTGCATGTGGTGGGCGGGGTCATCAAACCACAGGAAGCTGCAGGTAGAACCACCTGAGTTGGGGGCGGAGCCTAAAGCAAAGATGAAATATTGAATTACTGTAATAACAAAAGATCTGGAGCAGCTGCAGCAGCTTCAGGGTAAATATCTACTGATTGATTTATCAAACAACAAAACGATCAGTCATGTGACTCCCTGGGATAAGCCCCGCCTACCTGGTAGGAGTGCTCTGATTGGACCTGCCAGAAGCTGCTGCAGGGTGAAGGCGCAGAGCGGCTCAGAGCGCCGCCGATGGGGGGCGAGGGGGCGGAGCCACAGGGGGGGGCAGAGGGAGGAGACTGACAGAGCGGCTCCTCCCATTGGTTGATCTCAGAGTAGTAAAAGTCTTCCTCGCTGCGAGAGCATCGCTCGTGTTCTCCGCCGTGGCTGAAACAGAGGTCAAAGGTCAACAACCAATCATCCGTTGGCCTCGGCTCTGGTGGCTCGACAGCCGGGCCTCACCACAGGTGAACCGTCCTGATGTGACGCTTGATTCCCACCACCGACGTCAGAACCTTCCCACAGGCCGGCCACAGGCAGCGGAACGCCGCCTTCAGGGAATTCTGGGAAAGAAAACGCACCATCACCGTCTGACCGTCTGACTGTCTGACCGTCTGACTGTCTGACCGTCTGACCGTCTGACCGTCTGACCGTCTGACTGTCTGACCGTCTGACGTCTGACCGTCTGACCGTCTGACCTTCTGACTGTCTGACCGTCTGACTGTCTGACCGTCTGACTGTCTGACCTTCTGACCTTCTGACTGTCTGACCGTCTGACCTTCTGACTGTCTGACCGTCTGACCGTCTGACTGTCTGACTGTCTGACCGTCTGACCGTCTGACCGTCTGACCTTCTGACTGTCTGACCGTCTGACCGTCTGACCGTCTGACCTTCTGACTGTCTGACCGTCTGACTGTCTGACCGTCTGACTGTCTGACCGTCTGACCGTCTGACCGTCTGACTGTCTGACCGTCTGACTGTCTGACTGTCTGACCGTCTGACTGTCTGACCGTCTGACCGTCTGACCTTCTGACTCGCTGTCTGACCGTCTGACTGTCTGACCGTCTGACTATCTGACCTTCTGACCTTCTGACTGTCTGACGTCTGACCTTCTGACTGTCTGACCGTCTGACTGTCTGACCGTCTGACTATCTGACCTTCTGACCTTCTGACTGTCTGACCGTGACTGACCTTCTGACTGTCTGACCGTCTGACCGTCTGACTGTCTGACTGTCTGACCGTCTGACTTCTGACTGTCTGACTGTCTGACCGTCTGACCTTCTGACTGTCTGACCGTCTGACTGTCTGACCGTCTGACTATCTGACCTTCTGACCTTCTGACTGTCTGACCGTCTGACCTTCTGACTGTCTGACCGTCTGACCGTCTGACCTTCTGACTGTCTGACGTCTGACTATCTGACTGTCTGACTGTCTGACCGTCTGACTATCTGACCTTCTGACTGTCTGACTGTCTGACCGTCTGACTGTCTGACCGTCTGACCGTCTGACCGTCTGACCGTCTGGTCATCGTCACCCTGTCTAAACGACGTCCTGTTTGTCCCTCTGTTGCTGCCGTCTGGTCATGCTCACCCTGCGTTTCCGTGGCGCCGGTTCTTCAAACAGAACCTGGTCCAGCTCCATGTCCAAGCCCTCGTCGGGGGGCGTGGCCGACCCGCCTGCGGCTTCGTCTGTTGGTGAGGAAGGGGCGGGGCTTCTGGGATCGACGCTCCAGTAGCCGCTGCTGCCGCTGTCCCAGAGCTCGATGGCGCCGCCGTCCGTCAAAGGAGCTGAAACAGGAAACAGGAAGGGAGTCAGGAAATACTTTCATCACTTTTGTGTTTCTGTTGTTTACCTGCCGTGTCTTTGTGGGCGGAGCCCTGCGCCGGCGGCGGCGGCGGGCTGCAGGACAGGCTGCTCAGCACCATGGCGGCCATTAGCTCGTCCATGTCCACTTCCTGTGGCGCAGTGCGGCTGCAGCAGAGCATCATGGGTGAGAGGATGTCTACTAAGGACAGACAGAGGGGCGGAGCCTAACCTTCTGGGGACGTCGATGCAGGTGGAGACGGACCTGCCGCAGGACCTAGACGCGGCCTGGGGGTCGCCAGGGTCGCCACACTGGAAGAACACCTGAGAGAGGAGCCAGGTGTTCACAGGCCAGCAGGAACCGGCAGAAACCATTCTGACCTTTCCTCTCTCACCTTTAGGTCGCTGTGACCTCTGACCCTGCTGATGCCCTGTGGCCCTGTTGCCACGATGACGCCGGGCCTGGTGGTCTCGGGGCCGACCAGCGCTCCGAGCGGCGAGCGTTTTCCCAGACGAGTGTTGGGCATCATGTCTGCAGAGGAAAAGAAAAAATCACAAAGTCATTGACAGGAAGTTACAGCCAAATATGGACGACATGCGGCACATCGACCTCCTACAGTCGTGTTTCTACATGTCTGACAGCCAGCAGCAGACCGACAGGTCGGCCGGGTTAGACAGAGGCAGACTGCATAGGGTCAGGGGTCAGGGGTCAGGGGTCAGGAGGAGCTCGGTGTAGGCAGAGGTCTTTGCGTCTCCCATTCCTCACTACTTGCCAGTTGTCATGTTGCCACATATTTCTAGTTTTATTGTCCTTCTTTTTCAGTTATTTTTAAATTTTTGTCAGGCAGCTTTATTTCTTAATCAATAATGTGTACTAGTGTGTTTTTTTAATATATAAATTTGTATGTATTTATTACTGTAATTTTACTATTATGTTTTAATTTTTTTTGTTTTTAGAAAAAATTAAATATTTTTAACAGAAAAGGAAACCAAAATTAAATGAAAAAAAGGGGATTAAAATAAATTTTGAAAATGTAATTTTTTAATGAAACTTTTAAAGAAAAGTGCCTCCCGCAACGTTTCGACCCTTTTGGGTCTTCAGGCAAACAAGAAATGAGTTTGAAATGGTTTTTACTTTTGCCGCTGTCCTACATCCTTCCAGCTCTGTGGCTCAAAGGAGAAAGGCTGTCAGGAACAGGGTCAGGGTCCAGGTCAAACACAGGGTCAGAAGGTCAGATGCAACAGGGTCAGGAACAGGGTCAGGTCAGGAACAGGGTCAGGAACAGGGTCAAGGTCAGGAACAGGGTCAGGAACATCAGTCAGAGGGTCAGGTCAGGAACAGGGTCAGGAACAGGGTCACGGTCAGAACAGGGTCAGAACAAGGTCAAGGTCAGGAACAGGGTACGGTCAGGAACAGAGGTCAGGAAGGTCAGGTCAGGAACGGGTCAGGAACAGGGTCAGGTCAGGAACAGGGTCAGGAACAAGGTCAGGTCAGGAACGGGGTCACAGGTCAGGGTCAGGAACAGGTCAAGGTCAGGAACAGGGTCAGGAACAGGGTCAGGTCAGGAACAGGGTCAGGAACAGGGTCAAGGTCAGGAACAGGGTCAGGTCAGGAACAGGGTCAGGAACAGGGTCAGGTCAGGAACAGGGTCAGGAACAGGTCAAGGTCAGGAACAGGGTCAGGAACAGGGTCAAGGTCAGAACAGGGTCACGGTCAGGAACAGGGTCAGGAACAGGTCGGTCAGGAACAGGTCAGGAACAGGGTCAGGAACAGGTCAAGGTCAGGAACAGGGTCAGGAACAGGGTAACAAGGTCAAGGCAGGAACAGGGTCACGGTCAGGAACAGGGTCAGGAACAGGGTCACGGTCAGGAACAGGGTCAGGAACAAGGTCAAGGTCAGGAACAGGGTCAGGAAACAGGTGTCAGGAACAAGGTCAAGGTCAGGAACAGGGTCAGGAACAGCGGTCAAGGTCAGGGAACAGGGTCAGGAACAAGGTCAGGAACAAGGTCACGGTCAGGAACAGGGTCAGGAACAGGTCAGGTCAGGAACAGGTCAGGGTCAGGAACAGGGTCAGGAACAGGGTCAAGGTCAGGAACAGGGTCAGGAACAGGTCATCAAAGGTCAGGAACAGGGTCAGGAACAGGGTCAGGAACAGGTCAGGCTTAGGAATAACAGGTCAGGAACAGGGAAGGGTCAGGAACAGGTCAGGTAAACAGGGTCAGGAACAGGTCAGGAACAAGGTCAACGGTCAGGAACAGGGTCAGGAACAGGTAGTCAGGAACACAGGGTCAGGAACAAGGTCAAGGTTAGGAACAGGGTCAGGAACAGGGTCAGGTCAGGAACAGGGTCAGGAACAGGTCAGGAACAAGGTCGACGTCACGTCAGGAACAGGGTCCAGGCGGGGGGAACAAGGTCAGGGGGTCAGGAACAAGGTCAGGGTCAGGAACAGCAGGGTCACGGTCAGGAACAGGGTCAGGATCCAGGGTCAGAGGTCAGGCAAACAGGGTCAGGAGACAACGGGTCAGGTAAACAGGTCAGGAACAGGTCAGGTCAGGAACAGGGTCAGGAACAGGTCAGGGTCAGGAACAAGGTCAGGGTCAGGAACAGGGTCAGGGTCAGGAACAGGGTCAGGATCAGGGTCAAGGTCAGGAACAGGGTCAGGAACAGGGTCACGGTCAGGAACAGGTTAGGGTCAGGAACAGGGTCAGGAACAGGGTCACGGTCAGGAACAGGGTCAGGAACAGGGTCAAGGTCAGGAACAGGGTCAGGATCAGGGTCACGGTCAGGATCAGGGTCACGGTCAGGAACAGGGTCACGGTCAGGAACAGGGTCACGGTCAGGAACAGGGTCAGGGTAGAGTCAGGGTCAGTGTTAGGTTTAGGGTCAGGGTCAGTGATCCTTCCAGATCCTTCCAGCTCTGTGGCTCAAGACGGGGTAGTAGTAGGATCAGGTCAGGATCAGGATCAGGGTCAGGATCAGGGTCAGGGTCAGGGTCAGGATCAGGGTCAGGAACAGGGTCAGGGTCAGTAATAAACTAAAAGTCAGCCTAGCCTACCCAATAAAATAAACCTGTTTTATTGGGTTTATTCCAGGGTCTCTAACTAACAAATTACTTTTAACCAACAAAATCAGCAACATTTCATTTTAAACACTGTCAGTCGGAGTTGAATATATTTATAGTCAGATCAGATAAAAGTGTTTTTTCTATCTGTTCATGGAGCTTCTTTAGAAATAGATGCTATTAGCATTAGCTGCTACCTGTTAGCATTGAGATCCTATTTTAGGCTAGCATAGCTTCACTGGTAGGCTAACTGCTTTTAGCTCAACTTGCACACGACAGCAGTGTTTCCCAGCGTCCAATCAGATCGCATACGAGCAGAAATGAAGAGAACCTGCTTCCACTGCTGCTGTTAGTGACGTGGTTGTGTGTCACATTTACAGTTGTACCAGCAACACGTGAATACAAAGGTTCCGCCTTGGTATTTCTGTATGTAAAACAAACAAGAAAAATTTGATTGTGCGTCAAACTTTGTAACAAATTAAAATCTATGTAATTAATCTAAACTAGCAGGCTGAAGTCCAGCGTTGGTCAGATGAGGGCCTGTAGGTGGCGCTGTAACCCTGGAGCTGACAGGCGTTGGGATGGAGGTCGGGTTGGAGGCGGGGCTGTGACATCATCATGTTGAGGTTCCTGCAGCTTTAAGAGCTTCGCCTGGTGATTAACGCAGAGAGGAACCAGAGCAAACAGCTCCAACTCTGAGTCAACTCCACGATGGCTGACCTCTGACCTCACAGTGACGCTGAAGCTTCACCAACCCTCTGCTGGCGCAGAAGGAACAGGAAGCTTCAGACTTTCAGCTCCTCGCCTCATCAACCTGCCTCCGTCTTTCAGGTCGCCATGGTTATGATCATCTGAGCTAAATGACCGACTGGATTCATCGAAACCGTTTCCCCATTAAACGCACCTCCACCAGCAGCTGCCAGCCCTTCACAATAAAAGCCTGACATCAACAACAGGAATCTGAAGCTTGGAAACGTTTCCTCTGCAGGCAGAAGTTTCTCTGCTCCCACCGAATAGGAAAACAAGCAGAAAACAGCTGGAAGAAGCAAAGGAAAGTCTCAGAGTTTCTCTTGCTGCAGCACCTGCAGCACCTGCAGCACCTGCAGCACCTGCAGCACCTACCTGCAGAGTCTGAAGCTCCAGCACAAACAACCAGAGGAGCTGCAGCAGCTCCAGGAATCCTCTGCTGCTCAATGAGACTGACACTGGGAGGACGTGTGTGTGTGTGTGTGTGTGTGTGTGTGTGTGTGTGTGTGTGTGTGGGTGACAGGGAGAAACTGGTTTCCTCCAAGACCTGGAATGGATCAGACTGGAGGGAAACCAGATTGAGATGAGTGAAGAGATGACACCATGTGACACGATGTTAGTTTAGTTAGTTAGTCAGTTAGTTAGTTAGTTTAGTTAGTTAGTTAGTACCAGCAACATCGACAAATGTAGATTCACACACACACACAAAAAAAATATATATATATATATACAGTATATATATATATAAGATTAACATTGAAAACTCTGTGCTGTTAAATAATTAGTTTAACAGGTTTGTTAGCTAGCTAATTAAATAGGTAATTAATTAGCCTGTTGATAAGTTAGATGGATACTTAGTTATAAATGTATTCAGTCAGTTTGCTAATTAGAAGATAGATAGATAGATAGATAGATAGATAGATAGATAGATAGATAGATAGATAGATAGATAGATAGATCACACCATCACCTGTTTCCATGGCAACAACACCCCATTTTCCCCCAAACCTCAGAGCCTCCGGACTCCGGACCGGATCCTGATCCCGGCTTGTGATCCTCTCCTGGTTTTCCCATCAGCCTCTGGGTCATTTTCCTACCGTGTAGTAAACAAGATGAGCACGTGACCCCGAGCTGCACGGTGATTGGTGGAGAGGAGCTGCGCACGGAGCCTCCTGTGTGTCTTCAGAGTCAGAACAAGACTCAAAGTGTGATCTGGACCAGAACCAGAACCAGAACCAGAACCTTCCTGCCTCAGGATCACAGCTTGTCGGGGGCGGAGCCTCGGCAGCCTGTGCGCGCGCGCTGGGCTGTGCGTGCGCGCCCCTCCCCACGCGCACACACGCAGCGCAGCGCTCGTGAGCTACGTGCGGAGCAGCTGCCTTAAAGGAACATTCCGCCTTTTCTCTGCTGCTTCCTGGACCGGACCGGTTCCGGTCCAGTCAGAACCAGCCTGTCTCCCTTTGACCCTCAGATAAAAACAGAAACTCTCAAAACCACGAAGCTCTGAGAGCAGCTGCCTCAGATGGATCAGAACCGACCGGTTCGGTTGAAGGTTTCCTTCAGGTCCATTTGGACCTGAAGATTCCCAGTCGAACCTGCAGCTCCTAAACTCTGAGATAATAAAGGTTCGTCCATGTTCGGCTCTGCTCATCAGACCGGATCTGGGTCCAGGTCCAGATTCTGCTCTCTGGTTCTGATCCAATCCTGATCTTGGAAGAGTTTCTGATTATCTGTGTGTGGAGTAAATGTCTGGAATGAGTTTAAAAAATAACAAATGTAAACCGATTTAAGAAACTGATTAAACTGAGCTCATTTCAAAATATGATGTATAAGAATCTCTAATGTAATTGATGATTTTAATAGTATTTAAAATAATTGTACATAGTTGAACATCATGTAAAATGGAAACAAGTTGTCTCTTTTTGATGTTCTGAAAGTTAACTGATAATAAATTGACTAGTATGAAAGGGCAGGACAATACAAGATGCATCTTCTACCTGCTCCTTTTCAAACAGAAAATTATAAAATTTACATGTCACATGGGCAAAATAATTTGTTTTACATTTTATTTCTTAAGTTTGTTTCATTGTATTTAATTTAATTTCTTTTCTTTTTTGTTTTTTTTTACTGTCTGTTTGAAATAAATAAATAAATAAATCTTTGTGTTTGTAATTCTTTATTCACTTTATTCAGACCAGAGGTCTCCAACACGTGGTTCCCGGGCCGCATGTGGTTCTTAATAACTTAGGCTGAAAACGAAGAAGAACCAGTCAAAGTTTTAAGATTTAAAAACAAACTTTTGAAACTTTTGCAGTTTATTCCCACAAAATCTGCATTAAAAAAGTATTTCTGATATTTTTTATTTTAAATCCTAAGAATAGAAGTAAAATGGTGTGTGAGGGATTTACCCCCTCCCTAATAGAGGCTGTTTTCTGTGTATTTTATATTCTGGTTTGTTTGGGTGGATGTATTGTTTGGGGAGGTTGTTTTATTTGTTTACTTAATCATCTTCATCTCTTTGAGGTCACTGGGTCATGCATTGCCATGGAAGCGCCCATGAGCAGAGCTGACAAGGACCTGGTGTTGCCAGTCAGCCTCATTGGGAGAATCCATTTTCTGAAAGGGAGGAAAGATGTATTTTGGATTTTGTTGGGCCCAGATTGTTTTTGTTCCTAGTTTTGCTTGAGTTAATTGTATTTGAAGACATTTTTTTTGTTAGGAATATTGTTTGGTGCAAATGTTTGTTCATTGTTTTTGGAAATGTAAATGTCTCCACCCCTCTACCCTTTGTGGAGGCCAATCTTTAAAAACCAGGTGATCCAGATGAGAGGAAGACTTTTTCCCTCTTCCTTTTGTGACCTGTTTGCCATTCTGTATGCTGAACTGAACTGAACTAAAGATAAAGAAAAAAATATTGAATACGCTACACCTGCTGGCTCCAGTCTGTTTTCCTCTTGGGTCGCAAACTAACATGTGGTTATGTAGTTTATCTAAAATGATAAGTTTTTTGCCCCCTAAAAATTCATGTTTTGCTTGTGGCTCTAAAATATATTATTATCATTATTATTATTTTTATTATTATTAGTATTATTATTATTGGAGTTCATTCATTTTGTCTCTGTTAAGGTCCGTTAACCAGTTTCAGAACCCGACCAGAACCCCTGAGTGTAATTTTACCTTGAGAAGTAATGAGATTTGATTTTACATAAAAATAGGCTTAATGCCGAAAAATGATCAAATGTTAGAAGCCATACATGTCATCCAAACGGATCATGTTATTTTATGATTTTATAGATGATTATATAATGTTAATGTATGTTTTTGATATTGAACTATTTCTTAACCTGCAGATCAAACAAATGAGGATTTTTTATGAAGAGAATCGGAGTAAAGATGCTCCAGTTATAGATCAGTTTTCACTGATTGTGAACCGTTTAAAAAAGGATTTTTGTAAAACAATGAAAGCATAAAACATTCAGCCGAGTATGCAGAGCATTCAGGCTTAGTTTTATTTTCACATTTTTATTCTCTGGCATCCAAAACAGAGAAAATATCAATAAAATGTCAGTGCAGCAGGTCAGGAGAAATATCTTTATTGATGAGATAACAAAACTAATCAGATTCATAAAAAACGAAAAGATGAAGTTTAAAAACATTTTCCAGTTTATCTTTGATCCAGACTGTCAGCAAAATCAAACGTTTAGGAAATAAACTATTTTATTCTGATGTGTTTGAGTGAATATGATGTGTGGCTGTGCAGCGCCCCCTGTGGGCATCCACGGAAATCCGCTCAGGTTTTCATTGTCTCTATGAAATATGGAAACTCTTTATGATGAATACAAATCCTCGTTTCCCTCGTTCCTGATTCATCAACATGTTTCTGTTCCTGATTCACTGGGAGGAAAATGATAATATTTCATCAGAAACTTAAAAAAGCTACAAAATGAAAAATTCCTCCTTTAATCTGCTACACAGAATTTACCCTATTAATCAATGCAAGACGAGACATATTAAATCAATAAACCACAACTTTAAGTTTAGCATCGAGTTTCAGAAACAATCGGTGAGAGAAATTAATAACTTTAACATTTGTAATGTTGATTCTAAATCGTTACTAATGTTTGAGAATATTATTTTGAAACATATGAAAACAGACAGAAGACTTTCAAATAATTATCACATTTCTCATATTTCGTATTTCATCATCTTTTTTACAGTTTCAGGAACTAGAACTATATTTATCCAATAAAAAGACAGAAACTAAACACTGAACACGTTTCAATCTTCCTGTTTTGTACCATTGTGTTACTTAAAGTTGATCTCAGTTCCTGTTCCTGCGGCGCCTCCAACTGGATGGACATGGCAGCAGAACTCAGCGGATCAGAACCGGTTCGGGTCGGAACACAACGGACCAATCAGCTCATCGGTAACGGACCAATCAGAAGCCTCAGAAGTTTCCAAAGGTCAGCGTTTCCATGGCAACAGACGGCCTAAAACCCTCGTCATCCTCTTCCTCTCTGCCCCCCCCGCCACAGCGCCCCCTGCTGTTGACGTCATTCTGCTCCCACCCCCCAGGTTTCCTCAGGCTCCTCCCCCCGCGGTGGCCCCGCCCCCTCAGGTGTGTTGGTGAGGCGGAGCTTCTTGCTGACTCGAGCGTAAACCGAGTTCCTGTCGTCGGACTGAGTGACGTAATGAAGCTGCGTTGACAGCCGATTGGCTGACGGTCCCAGCGCCTCGCCGCCGTTGCCCCGCCCCTCTCTGACGTGGTCGGAGGTTTGAGGGGCGGAGCCATTCAGGTCTACGGGTAAAAAAACACTGACGTCATTAATAAAACCGAGCCTCCGCCCCACCGCTGCTCTCTGGCGCCACCAGGTGGCTCCTGCAGGGAGGGACAGGGGCCCTCTGAAAACAGGCATCATGGGAAATGTAGTCACGTGTTTGAAACTGTTTTGTCTTGTGATGAATCTAATCTAAACATTCCTAATGTTCTGTAGATATGTAACGATAATCTGCTGCTGAGCTGCAGGTCTCCTTCAGTCGGACCACGAATCCGACCCAAACAAACAAACCCAACAGGTTCTGCTCACAGCTGTTCACATCCATAACAGGCTGCAGGATTCAGTCGTATTTATTCACTTATAATGTCAGTTTTAAACCAAATATTTAGTTAGTTTGCTCCAGCTAAGCTAACCTTCAGCTTCCAACCTTAATATTTACTGTTCATTTTGACTGTAACTCTACAAACTTCAGCCTTTTATTACTATTGATTCTATTTTTCCACCTTTGTGTGAATCTGCTGGTCGTTTCCAAACGGAGAACAAATGAGTCTTTATTACTTTTTCCTGCAGTTTCTCCTACAGAGTGCAGCTCTAATCTGAGCCGTTAATAAATACGGATGTTTCTTTCAGACCAAGTCAAACTGATTCCATCGGCTGCAAGTAAATATTTCTAGAACCAATAAATGGATTCAGTTGATCCATTTATTGGTTCTGCTGCTCGGCTCTCTGGGGAATCTGACATCATTTGACATGCAAATATTTAGTCTGTCCATGAATTTAACTGAGTAAACATATCAGAAGGTTACGCTGAGAGCTGCAGTGGGAGTCGGAGGTTTTAATAAATTATTTTTGAAAACATGTTCTGGGTTCTGGTTCTCTTCCTGCTAGGCTGTTTGACCCACAGAACCAGCCTGACCTGGGCGGCTCTGCAGCTCCCCCTGTTGGCCCTCGGAGGAACTGACCGGCTCCGCTGGATCTCCTCCAGGACGAAACTCTGAGACAGAAAGAGGCCCAAACTGAACAGGACCGGATTCCCCGGGCTCTGCAGAACCTTTTCCGGATCAGACGGCTCTCTCACCTCTCTCGTCCTTCTGGATCTCTCCAATCATCGGGTTCTCCTTCACTTCCTCCAGCTTCACCTGCAGACCGGGTCACACATCGGTCAGTCGGTTCTGGCTGGAGTTCTGCAGCCGATCGGCGGTTCTGCTGATCTTACCACTCGGATGAGAGCCGACGGCGGTTCCTCTGTCTGTGAATCCTGGAGCTCAAACGAGTTTCTGAAACCCAAACAGATTATCTCCATGGATGGACACATTCTGGTTCTGGTGCCAGATTTCAGGTAAAGGTTCTGATCCATTACGGCGGGCCGTTTGTAAAGTTATACTGTCACAAATTAACAGCAATAATTTGGGTCATTTAGCCTGTCACAAGAGGAAAAATGGAGGTAAAGTTATTATTTTCACCATGTTGATTGTAAACCCATGACATCACCGCTGACCTGATGATAGAGACGTTTTCAGGCAGCGTTGGACTCAATATGTACGAGTTAATATTCTCCTTCAGAGGTTCTCCATGCGCTCAGCACCGGTCAAAAACGCACTTCTTAAAGCATCTTGTTCACCAGCGTAGATACAGCGAACCTGTGGCGCCGTTAGGGTTAGGATGCTGCTTAGGATGCTGCTTAGGATGCTGCTTAGGATGCTGCTTAGGATGCTGCTTAGGATGCTGCTTAGGAGCTGCTTAGGATGCTGCTTAGGATGCTGCTTAGGATGCTGCTTAGGTGCTGCTTAGGACGCTGCTTAGGTGCTGCTTAGGCGCTGCTTAGGACGCAGGCTGCTTAGGATGCTGCTTAGGAGCTGCTTAGGACGCTGCTTAGGACGCTGCTTAGGGTGCTGCTTAGGATCTGCTTAGGACACTGCTTAGGACGCTGCGATGGAGTAGAGCCAGTCAGATGTTTGTGATGCCCATGTACCAACCTGCGCTGCTGTTTATGACCAGATGTTTGTGTAGATTAACAGACTCTGCAAACAGCATCATTCAGACTTTGACCAATCCTGTTCAAAGCTCAGTGAGGTTCAGATCCAGTTTGTAGAATCACTGGCGCATCAGTTTATATGTCAGTGATTGATTATTTTATTATATAGTTTTTTTTTTCTTTCTTCTTATTCTTGTTCTGTCTGTTTATCGACCATGATTGTGTCTAAATAAAGAGGATTGATGATGATGATGATGATGATGATGATGATGATAATAAGCTAAATATTTAGTTAAGTTAATAATACGGAAAAATATTTATTATGACCTAAATACTTTAATTGTGTAACAAAAAACATATACATCATATTTTAATGACTCTGGCTGACTGCTCATCTGACTGCGTCTGTGCTCTTCTTGTTTCCTGTTGCTGCTTTGTCTGTCTGCGCTGTCTGCGTCTGTCTGCATCTGTCTCGTGTGTCTGCGTCTGTCTTTGTCTGCTGCGTCTGTCTGCGTCTGTCTGATGTCTGCGGTTGTCTGCGTCTGTCTTTGTCTGTCTGCGTCTGTCTGGTGTGTCTGCGCTGTCTTGTCTGTCTTTGTCTGTCTGCGTCTGTCTGCGTCTGTCTTTGTCTGTCTGCGTCTGTCTTTGTCTGTCTTGTCTGTCTGCGTCTGTCTTTGTCTGTCTGTGTGTCTGCGTCTGTCTGCGTCTGTCTGCGTCTGTCTGCGTCTGTCTTTGTCTGTCTGCGTCTGTCTTTGTCTGTCTGCGTCTGTCTGCGTCTGTTCTGCTCTCTGTCTGTCTGTCTGCGTGTGTCTGCGTCTGTCTTTGTCTGTCTGCGTCTGTCTGTTGTCTGCTGTCTGTCTGTCTTGTCTGTCTGCGTCTGTCTTTGTCTGTCTGCGTCTGTCTGCTGTCTGTCTTGCTCTGTCTGCGTCTGTCTTTGTCTGTCTGTCTGTGTCTGCTCTGTCTTTGTCTGTCTGCGTCTGTCTTTGTCTGTCTGCGTCTGTCTGCGTGTGTCTGCGTCTGTCTTTGTCTGTCTGCGTCTGTCTGCGTCTGTCTTTGTCTGTCTGCGTGTGTCTGCGTGTGTCTGCGTGTGTCTGCGTCTGTCTTTGTCTGTCTGCGTCTGTCTTTGTCTGTCTTTGTCTGTCTGCGTCTGTCTTTGTCTGTCTGCGTGTGTCTGCGTCTGTCTTTGTCTGTCTGCGTCTGTCTGCATCTGTCTGCGTCTGTCTGCGTGTGTCTGCGTCTGTCTGTGTGTGTCTGCGTCTGTCTTTGTCTGTCTTTGTCTGTCTGCGTCTGTCTTTGTCTGTCTGCGTCTGTCTGTGTCTGTCTGCGTCTGTCTGCGTCTGTCTTTGTCTGTCTGCGTCTGTCTGCGTCTGTCTTTGTCTGTCTGCGTCTGTCTTTGTCTGTCTGCGTCTGTCTGCGTGTGTCTGCGTCTGTCTTTGTCTGTCTGCGTCTGTCTGCGTCTGTCTTTGTCTGTCTTTGTCTGTCTGCGTCTGTCTTTGTCTGTCTGCGTGTGTCTGCGTCTGTCTTTGTCTGCGTCTGTCTGCGTCTGTCTGTGTGTGTCTGCGTCTGTCTTTGTCTGTCTTTGTCTGTTTGCGTCTGTCTGCGTCTGTCTGCGTCTGTCTTTGTCTGTCTGCGTCTGTCTGCGTCTGTCTGCGTGTGTCTGCGTCTGTCTGTGTGTCTGCGTCTGTCTTTGTCTGTCTTTGTCTGTCTGCGTCTGTCTGCGTCTGTCTGCGTCTGTCTTTGTCTGTCTGCGTCTGTCTGCGTCTATCTTTGTCTGTCTTTGTCTGTCTGCGTCTGTCTTTGTCTGTCTGCGTCTGTCTGCGTGTGTCTGCGTGTGTCTGCGTCTGTCTTTGTCTGTCTGCGTCTGTCTGCGTCTGTCTGCGTCTGTCTCAGAGTGTTTGTGTTCAGGCTGCAGAGCTGACCTGTTGCAGTCGCTACACAGAGCAGTCAGGAAGATGGAGAGGAGGATGAGGATGATGAGGAGGAGGAAGAGTCCTGGTGTCAGGGACCACGACCCGGTCGCGTCTGCTCCCACTGCCGCCATGGAGGATTACCGGATCCGACTCTGGAACGAGCCCAACAGGAACCAGGAAGACCAGCTGAGCACCAAGCTTCTCGATCAGAACCAGAAAGTTCTGTTCAGAGAGCACAGAACCAGAGATTCCCCCTGGAGTGGTTCTGCACAGATACCAGAACCTGAAACATCCACTGTGCTTCAGGAAAGGTCAGGTTCCAGAACCGTTGTGTCTTAAGAAGCGCCTCACCTGGATCACAGGTGAACCCAAGGTGGAGCAGTAAATATAGAAGCCTCAACCGGGTCCATCAGAACCATTTGGACCTTCTTTCGTAGATAACAGAGACTCACCAGCGTGTTCTGACGCGTTCAGCAGATTATTTAAAGATGTCGGCCATGTTGGAAATAATCCGGAGGTTCTGGAGAGAGACAGTGAATTGTAGCGTTTGAGTCGGGTTCTGCCTGGCAGAACTCTGATGGTTCTGGTTCCTGTGAGAGAAGAGCTGCAGCCCGGCGCCAGCATGCAGCCGTAAATGAAAATGAGTTTGTTTCTGTTTCCCGCAGCATGCAAATCCTGGGCGAGGACGGGTCCGACCCGAATGACGCCTTTCAGAACAGACCGACAACGACGGCTCTGTCAGAACCTCTAGTGTTGTGTTCAGACCTTTAGCGGGTCAGAACCGCCCACATCCTGATCAGACCTCTAACAGCTCATGTTTACATTGAGGAGGTACCGGGTGTGTTCAGGTCTGACTCGCCGTGTTTGACTTTCTGGGAGTTTCCACCTCCAACGGTTCACTGGATCAGATGACAGGCAGAGGTTCTGCCCAACCGGGCCGATCAGAACCCAGAGGATCAGAACCCAGAGTTCTGCCCAACCGGGCCGATCAGAACCCAGAGTTCTGCCCAACCGGGCCGATCAGAACCCACAGACTGTTCTGAACCGGGTTCCTCACCAAACCTCCAACCTGCAGGAGCAGCAGCTGACGTGAAGTGAAGATGAAGAGTAAATCATCATCGTTGTCAGTTTATTTTCAGAGGAATTTAACCTTCATCTATAAGATCAATCATCTATAATCACGTCCTCTGATCTCTGCGACCTTTGCCCTCTGTGATGTCAGGTTAGTTTTAAACGGAGTAACTGGCCTCCAGTTCCGACTGGTTTCTAATTTCAGCTGAACTGGTTAAAGAGAAGTTAAAGTCCAAACCATCCTGAGTTCTGGAGGTTCTGGTTCTGCTGGACTTCCTGCTCCACGTTTACGGAGGAACTGAGAGCAAACATGCAGCGGATCACACCGAAACACACACACACACACACACACACACACACACACACACACACACACACACACACACTGACGGATATGAACACACACTGTGGCTCTTCCTCCTCCTCTTCCTCACTGCAGAACCAATCAGATCTGAGTTTTACTGAGTCTGGAAACAGACCAGCTGCCTGGTTCTGTTCTGGCCCGGCTGCCTGGTTCTGTTCTGGCCCGGCTGCCTGGTTCTGGCCCAGCTGCCTGGTTCTGTTCTGGCCCGGCTGCCTGGTTCTGTTCTGGCCCGGCTGCCTGGTTCTGGCCCGGCTGCCTGGTTCTGGCCCGGCTGCCTGGTTCTGGCCCGGCTGCCTGGTTCTGTTCTGTTCTGGCCCGGCTGCCTGGTTCTGGCCCGGCTTGGCGGCGCCGCCCTGCAGCTGATAAGCGGAGTGTTATCTGCGGTTCCGCCCGAACACGGAGCGGATCGCGGCTCCGTGTTCGGGCGGAACCGCGACCCGATCCAGAAGCTTCTGTGGGAAAGTTTCACATCTTCTCCTGTTTGTCCCAGACTAAGAGAACAGAAAGTCTCAATGAATAAAAGATTTTAAATGATGATTTCGCTCCAAACTAGTTTCCATCAGAAGTTATTACATCATTTGTTAATGAACCTGATTAACTGATTTTTATTTTTAGTTAATTTTCAGACATTCACAATCAACAAGAGAACCAGCAGAAGATTTCAGAAAACCCTGACCGTCGTCTTCATCACTGTCTTCAGTCAGAGGCTTCTCCAAAGGTGCTGTAATACAGACTGCTACAGGAGATCCTCTGCAAGCAGCCATACAGTAATTTTAGTTAATCTCCATCCATTTTCTTCACAGCCTCATCACTAGTTTGTCGGGAAGCGCCGGTATCAACGTTCCGGGCCAGAGGCGGAACGAACCCACCCTGAATGATTAGTCAAGATTTCTGACGTCACATAATAATTTATAATATCTTATATTTTGACAGATTGTAACTAATTTCAAGATGGCGCCACCGGATCCGTCATCTGACGGGTCAGACATCCGTATTTACATTAAGATATTGTCAGGATTAGGTTGTGGCTGATGGTGAGGAGATGCGCTGAGACCCAGGTGCTCATGCAGTCCAGCAGCACAGGAGTCCACAACTCCCACTGGCAGCTGGGAACTGAGACAGACTGTAGTCAGTACGACGCGAGACAAGGACCCGACGAGGAACACGGACAACAGGTGAGACTAAATACACACGGGGTCACCAAGGGAATGAGACACACCTGGGAGACAATCAGCGGGGAAACGCAGAGACTCAGGAACAGGAAGACAGAGAAAACTCAGAAATAAACACAAAAACACGGATCATCACAGATATGACCAACATAATTATGACCAGTCAAAGTTACAGTTGTAGACATGGGAGTTAAGAAATGCTGCCTGTCCAAAAAGCTGCTGCAGAATGTTGGGATTCAGAGGGAAAAACTCAGCTGGATTTTTAAAAACGTTGGGAGACCAGGGAACCAGAAGTTCGTAACTATTCATCCAACATCCCATAAAATAAGGTCTGTGTCCCGGTGTGACCACTAGGTGTCACTGTGGTTCAATAAACATGGTGCTGATCAGGTTCGCTCCAGTTTGGACCGGTGGACTCCATGTTGGAGCAATAAATGGACCAACTGTCCCTCGAGTCACAGTAAACCAACACTTCACTAAAATATTATTCCACCAGGTTTAGCTAAAGGAGCTAAAAGTTCTGCAGGCGACCCAAGATGAAAACGCAGCAATTTCTAAATACTTTTAAAATACTTTTTATTGTTTCAATGTCAAAATGATATGTAAATCTGGGACGTTTTAACAGAAGAAGAATTGCTAAAGATATCAGTGATGTTATCAGAAACAAGTGATGGCTTCACACAATGTTACTTCAAGATTTCATGAAAATGTCAATATTCAGATTTACTAGTCAGAAAAAAAATTGAGACGTCTCAGATTTATTTTATGACTCAATTTACTGGTGGGTAAAATTAATGGATGGGGCATTAATTTGCATTAATTAATTGTAAGTCTGATGTCATTTATACCGGTCAGAATGTAATTAGAGACTGAAACTGGTTTAGTCATAAACCAGTTTCAGTCTCTAATGAGACTGAAACTCTAATGAGTATCTGAAACCAGTTTCAGGTACCTGGAACAGACGTGTGGTGAAGCTGATAGATACAGGCTTCAGGTGTCATCATCATCATCATCACCTCATCATCACCCCATCATCAATCATCATCCTCACATCACCCTCATCATCATCATCATCACCATCATCATCATCACCCTCATCATCACCCTCATCATCATCATCATCCTCATCATCACCCTCATCATCATCACCCATCATCATCTCACCCATCATCCTCATCACCATCATCATCATCATCATCATCACCCATCATCATCACCTCACATCATCACTCATCATCATCACCATCATCATCATCATCCTCATCATCATCATCATCATCACTCATCATCATCATCATCATCATCATCACTCATCATCATCACCTCATCATCACCCATCATCATCATCATCCATCATCATCATCATCACCTCATCATCATCATCATCACCCTCATCATCATCACCCTCATCATCATCACCTCATCATCACCCTCATCCATCACCCTCATCATCATCACCCTCATCATCCATCACCCTCATCATCACCCATCATCACCCTCATCATCATCACCCTCATCATCATCATCACATCCATCACCCTCATCATCACCATCATCATCATCACCATCATCATCATCCATCACTCATCATCATCATCACCCTCATCATCATCATCATCATCATCACCCTCATCATCATCACACCTCATCATCACCCTCATCTCATCACATCATCATCACTCATCATCACCCTCATCATCATCTCATCATCCTCACCCTCATCATCACCCTCATCACATCATCATCAACTCATCATCACCTCATCACCAATCATCATCACCTCATCATCATCACCTCATCATCATCATCACATCACCCTCATCATCATCACCCTCATCATCATCACCACCTCATCATACATCACCCTCATCATCACCCTCATCCATCATCCTCATCATCACACCTCCATCATCATCACCCTCATCATCACCCTCATCTTCATACACCCTCATCATCATCACCATCATCATCATCATCACCATCATCACCCTCATCATCACTCATCATCCTCATCACCATCACATCATCATCATCATCATCATCTCATCATCACACATCCTCATCATCAATCATCATCATCATCACTCATCACACCCTCATACATCACATCACCCTCCCACATCATCACATCACATCATCATCTCATCACCATCATCATCACTCACCCTCATCATCATCTCATCTCACCATCACATCACCACATATCACCCACATCATCACATCTCATCATCATCACACTCTCAATCACATCATCATCATCATCATCATCTCTCACCCTCATCATCCATCACATCATCATCACTCCATCACACATCATCATCAACATCCACCATCACATCATCACCATCATCACATCACCTCATCATCTCACCATCAATCATCATCACTTCAACCATCATCAACACATCATCCATCTCTCATACCATCTTCTCACATCACATCTCACTATCATTCACTCACATACACCCCTATCATCCCTCATCATCACCCATCACATCCTCATCCACTCACACATCACCCTCACCACATCATCCACTCATCACACACCATCTATCCATCCATCAATCCCTCCCATACATCCACTCATCATCACCCTCATTCTCTCATCATCAACTCATCATCACCTCCACTATCATCACCACATCATCTCACCCTCACATCACTCATCATCATCATCAATTATATCATATTAATCACAATCTAAACACACTCACTCATCCCATCATCATACTACCATCATCATAATCATCATCACCTCTCTCACCATCTTCTCATCTCTCACATCATACACACATCACATCATCACCATCATCATCACCACACTTTACCTCATCACACCCTCAATCATCATCATCACCCTCATCCACCTCATCACCCTCATCACATCATCACATCATCCTCATCCATCACATCCATCACATCACCTCATCATCATCATCATCATCCACCTCATCATCACTCACATCCTCATCATATCATCACCCATCCATCATCATCATCCCATCTCATCATCACCTCATCACATCTCATCACATCTCATCATCATCACCCACTCATCTCTCACTCATCACCATCATCATCATCCATCCATCATCATCACCTCATCATCACATCATCATCAACCCATCCACTCATCATCATCACTCATCATCACCCTCATACATCATCATCTCAATCATCCCTCATCATCATCACATCATCATCACCCTCATCTCATACATCATCACCCTCATCACATCATCATCATCATCACCATCATCATCACACCTCACACATCATCACCCTCATCATCACCCATCCACCCATCATCTCCTCATCATCATCATCACACATCATCATCATCATCACATCACTCTCATCATCATCATCACACCCTCATCAATCATCACCTCATCACCTCCACCCATCATCCTATCACCCTCACATCATCACCTCATCATCATCACCCTCATCATCTCATCATCTCACCCTCATCATCACCCTCATCATCATCACATCCTCACCATCATCATCATCACACTCATCATCACATCATCATACCACATCACCCTCATCACATCATCATCACCTCATCATCATCACCCTCATCACATCATCCTCACTCATTCATCACATCATCATCACATCACTCACACTCATCATCATATCCTCACTCATCATCACCACTCATCATCCATCACCCATCATCATCACCCTCATCATCATCACCTCATCATCATCACCACATCACTCACACATCATCATCATCATCATCATCATCATCACCACCTCATCATCATCACACCTCATCACATCACCTCATCATCACTCATCATCCTCCCATCATCATCTCACCCTCATCATCACCCATCATCTCACCATCATCATACCATCATCATCATCATCCACCTCATCATCACCAATCATCACCCTATCATCATCACCCTCATCTCATCATCATCACACCATCCTCATCACTCATCATCACTCCCATCACCCCTCATCATCACTCATCATCACCCATCTCATCACCATCATCATCATCATCACTCCTCATCATCACATCATCATCACCCCATCATCATCACATCTCATCATCCACCCTCATCCATCATCATCATCATCATCATCCACTCATCATCACCCTCATCATCATCATCATCATCACCCTCATCATCATCATCATCATCATCATCATCATCACCATCATCATCATCCTCACCCTCATCATCATCACCATCATCATCATCATCACCTCATCATCATCATCATCATCCTCACCCTCATCATCACCCTCATCATCATCATCATCACACATCATCATCATCATCACCATCATCATCATCCCATCACCCTCATCATTCACCCTCATCATCCATCATCATCATCATCATCATCACCATCATCATCATCCTCACCCTCATCATCACCCTCATCACCATCATCATCTCATCATCATCACCCTCATCATCACCCTCATCATCAATCATCATCATCATCATCATCCTCTCATCATCACCCTCATCATCATCATCATCATCATCATCATCATCATCACCCTCATCATCATCATCATCACCCTCATCATCATCTCACTCAATCACACCTCATCATCATCATCATCATCATCATCATCACCATCATCATCATCCTCACCCTCATCATCACCCTCATCATCATCATCACCCTCATCATCATCACCCATCATCATCATCATCATCATCATCCTCACCCTCATCATCATCATCACCATCATCACCCTCATCATCATCATCATCATCATGATATGAAAATGAATCCTGACTCGTCAACCAGCCATGACGTTTGGTTTACACTGAGTGAAATGGTAGCTAATGCTAACTAGCTTGGGCTAGCATCTGCAGCTAATGCTATTGTCTGTATTTTGAGTTTGATTTGTGGGCCAAATGTTGGATGGTTGATTCTAAGAAAACGTGTAATATTTTGTGGTAATCCCATCAGATTTGATTCCCAGTTGTTTCTTTCACAGCTGGCTGCTGGGCGGCTCGTTTGGTCTTTTTCTCATCAGAAAGTTTTTCCAGTTTGTCTCGCTATGCTAGCTTGAGAACCGGCTAGCATAGCTTGACTATCAGCCATTTGACAAGATGAGCCAAAATGAGAAGGAGACATAGTATGTAAATCAGCAATTTTAAATTAGATTTTATTTTTAAAGTGATTGAAAAACAGAACAAAATAATGGTAAAATGTTTAAGATTGAAAATTCATTGGCTTTTATTTCCCTCTGATTTCCTGCCAACTTTCTGAGGCCCGCACGGCGCCCCCTGGTGGCCAAACTATAAAAGAACAAACCACTTCTGCAATGTTTTCACATAACTCCTGTAAACTTTGATGGATGCGGTTTTTATTGAATATTAACGCATCTTTGAGCCCCTGCGTGTCTCAGGAGATTAATAATTTATGTATCTATGAGAAATATCTGCAGGTCTGATCAGCTGTAGAGTATTTTCCAGGTTACAGGAATCATTCTAGACGTAGATCTCCGTTTTCTCTCCAGTTTTCTGGATTTTTCCTTTAAAGCTGCAGGAACACCGATTTGGATTTGCTTCCCCCTGCTGGTGGTTCCGTGTTACTGTCTGATAAAGTTCTGCTGTGATGCATTTTAATCAGGAAAGAAATTAATAATTCAGTCACCAGTAAAACCAGAAGATATCAGAGGAAAGGAAAACCTTAAATTAACCAATGAACAGAACCAGAACCGGTTCAGAACCAGAACCGGTTCAGAACCCGACACTAACAAACAGAACTGGATGATTTTTTTCACATTTCTTCACTTTATTTGTATGAAATTAATGAATTAAAAAACATTCAAACAGAACTTCAGCTGGACCAGAACCAGAACCGGTTCAGAACCCAAATAAAGATTCAGAATCTTTATATTTTCCAGGTTTTATGTTCAGAAAGAGTCAAAAGGCAGTTTAGTCAGTTTGAATAAATATGAATAATGAACAGAACCTTTCAGAATCAGAACCACGAACAGAACCCGAGTTCAGCGAGGAATGGAAATATCTGCGCTTCTTTTCAATCATTAACATTTTTCTGCTTTAATAAATAAACCCAAAAACATCTCAGGTTCGGAACCGGGCCGGCGGTTCTGTCCGAGTGTTCAGAACCCGAAAATATTGGTATCTATGGAAACGCAGAGCTCAGAGGAGGAAGAGGAGTTCTGAACAGAATGGATCGGAACCAGGAGGACCGGACCTCAGAGGAACCGGGTCGAACCAGAACATCAAACTGGATCCAGAATCGTTTCCATTAAACTACTCAGCCATAGATTTCTGGTTCTGGTTCTGGTCGACTCCAGTGCTGGTTCTGGTCTAAAGTTCTGCTCGGTTCCGGTGCTGGTTCTGGTCTCTAGTTCTGCTCGGTTCCGGTTCTGGTTCCAGTCTCTAGTTCTGCTCGGTTCCGGTTCTGGTTCTGGTCTAAAGTTCTGCTTGGTTCTGGTGCTGGTTCCGGTCTCCAGTTCTGCTCGGTTCCGGTTCTGGTTCCGGTCTCTAGTTCTGCTCGGTTCTGGTTCTGGTTCCGGTCTCTAGCTCTGCTGGGTTCCGGTTCTGGTTCCGGTCTCTAGTTCTGCACGGTACTGGCCCGGACGCAGGTGCAGCCCACTGCCACTGAGAGGTAGGAGGCGTTGTAGCAGCGGGTTCCCTCCATCCGGGTCAGAACCAGAATGTCCTGGTGGATCGGGACGGAGTTCCAGTCGTGTTCTTCCTCCTGACCCGGTTTGGGTCCGGAGCAGAACATGGTGCTGCAGCTGGCCTCCCAGATGGTGGACGGGATCCGGTTCTTCACCGTGCTGGGCCTGCAGGGGCAGAGGGCAGCGTCAGAACCGGGACCGGGACCAGAACCAGAGGTTCTGCTGGACCCACCTCCAGCTCCACGGCGACAGCGAACGCAGGTTGACGTTCCCGTTTCCTTCCGCCGGAGGAACGTCGGACAGAACCAGCGTGGAGTTACAGGGCAGACCGGAGATTACCCACAATGCACTGCACAGGACCTGAGGGGCAGAGAGCCGGGTCAGCTGGGCCAGAACCAGGACCGGGACCGGGACCTGGACCTGGACCTGGACCGGGACCTGGACCGGGACCTGGACCAGGACCTGGACCTGGTCCTGGACCAGGACCAGGACCTGGACCTGGACCGGAACCTGGACCTGGACCTGGACCTGGACCAGGACCTGGACCTGGTCCTGGACCAGGACCTGGACCTGGTCCTGGACCAGGACCAGGACCTGGACCTGGACCGGAACCTGGACCTGGACCTGGACCTGGACCAGGACCTGGACCTGGACCTGGACCAGGACCTGGACCTGGACCTGGACCTGGACCGGGTCCTGCACCGGGACCTGGACCTGGACCTGGACCGGGTCCTGCACCGGGACCAGGACCAGGTCCAGGACCGGGACCTGGACCTGGACCTGGTCTTGGACCGGGACCTGGACCTGGACCTGGTCCTGGACCTGGACCGGGACCGGGACCGGGACCGGGACCAGGACCTGGACCTGGTCCTGGACCAGGACCAGGACCTGGACCTGGACCGGAACCTGGACCTGGACCTGGACCTGGACCAGGACCTGGACCTGGACCTGGACCAGGACCTGGACCTGGTCCTGGACCTGGACCTGGACCTGGTCCTGGACCTGGACCTGGACCAGGACCTGGACCTGGACCGGACCTGGACCGGGACCTGGACCAGGACCTGGACCTGGTCCTGGACCAGGACCAGGACCTGGACCTGGACCGGAACCTGGACCTGGACCTGGACCTGGACCAGGACCTGGACCTGGTCCTGGACCAGGACCTGGACCTGGTCCTGGACCAGGACCAGGACCTGGACCTGGACCGGAACCTGGACCTGGACCTGGACCTGGACCAGGACCTGGACCTGGACCTGGACCAGGACCTGGACCTGGACCTGGACCTGACCGGGTCCTGCACCGGGACCTGGACCTGGACCTGGACCGGGTCCTGCACCGGGACCAGGACCAGGTCCAGGACCGGACCTGGACCTGGACCTGGTCTTGGACCGGGACCTGGACCTGGACCTGGTCCTGGACCTGGACCGGGACCGGGACCAGGACCTGGACCTGGTCCTGGACCAGGACCAGGACCAGGACCTGGACCGGAACCTGGACCTGGACCTGGACCAGGACCTGGACCTGGACCTGGACCAGGACCTGGACCTGGTCCTGGACCTGGACCTGGACCTGGTCCTGGACCTGGACCTGGACCAGGACCTGGACCTGGACCTGGTCCTGGACCTGGACCTGGTCCTGGACCTGGACCTGGACCTGGACCAGGACCAGGTCGGACCGGGTCCAAACGGGTCGGACTTGACGCTCTCCTCGCCTCCACAGCTGGCACTGCGTCATGAAACCTTCCTGGCAGAAAGTAAGTTCTCCCTCCGTCAGGCTGGACGCATCGAGGCTCCAGAATAAAAAATAAAATCTGTTTCAGAACCTGAGGACAAAAACCCAGAGATTCATGGATGAAGTGAAATCCATAAATCTGTCGATCGATCTGCTGAGTTCTGATTGAAATAAGCCAATAATGATTTAAAGAAATCAGTTTTTGATCTCAGATTCAGTAATAGGACATTTAATCTGATCACTTAATGACTAGTTAATATAATCTATAATTCCATCATTAATATTTTTATTTCATTTATTGTTCATATTTCTATATTTAGAGATCATTTCCTCGCCTGTTTGACCTCCTATGATTGGTTGCTCATTGGTTGGTCGGAGTTCGTTTGGTTTTCCCAAAATTCCTGACCAGAACCGGATCCAGAAGGCCAGAGCTTTAAAACATAGCTTTCATATTTAGTTTTAACATTTAGTTACAATATTTAGCTTTAACTTTTAGCTATAATATTTAGCTTTAAAATTTAGCTATAATATGTACATTTAACATCTAGCTATAACATTTAGCTATAATATTTAGCTTTAACATTTAGTTAGTCTATTTAGCTATAATTAGCTTTAACATTTAGCTATAATATTTAACTTAACATTTAGCTTTAACATTTAGCTATATTTAGCTTTAACATTTAGCTATAATATTTAGCTTTAACATTTAGCTATAATATTTAGCTTTAACATTTATTTAGAATATTTAGCTATAATTAGCTTTAACATTTAGCTATAATATTTAGCTTTAACATTTAGCTTTAACATTTAGCTATAATATTTAGCTTTAACATTTAGCTTTAACATTTAGCTATAATATTTAGCTTTAACATTTACCTTTAACATTTAGCTATAATATTTAGTTATAATATTTAGCTTTAACATTTAGCTATAATATTTAGCTTTAACATTTAGCTATAATATTTAGCTTTAACATTTAGCTATAATATTTAGCTTAACATTTAGCTATAATATTTAGCTATAATATTTAGCTTTAACATTTAGCTATAATATTTAGCTTTAACATTTATTTAGAATATTTAGCTATAATTAGCTTTAACATTTAGCTATAATATTTAGCTTTAACATTTAGCTTTAACATTTAGCTATAATATTTAGCTTTAACATTTAGCTTTAACATTTAGCTATAATATTTAGTTATAATATTTAGCTTTAACATTTAGCTATAATATTTAGCTTTAACATTTAGCTATAATATTTAGCTTTAACATTTAGCTATAATATTTAGCTTTAACATTTAGCTATAATATTTAGCTTTAACATGAGCTCAGATCTCCAGTATTTGCTGCGTTTGATATCTGAACGACACCATCAGCTCATTTTCAAATACTTGAGCATTTTTTATGTTCATAAAAATCCCAAAATCTGAATTTGACTCACCTGTTGTCGGCCTGTTAGCTTAATATAAAGTATGACGTTTGAGCCGCCCAAAGCGTGGCGGCCCTGGGCTATTGCCCTTCCTAAAGCCCGGTTGGCTCCTGACCCGGTTCTGGTACTTTCTGTCTTATGAATCTTAATCTTAAGCTCTAAACAAAGCAGCTGTTTCCCAGCTCTAGGTTCCTTCAGAACCAGAAGCGGGTCTGGGCTCCAGCGTCAGCCACAGCGCAGTCAGAGTTCGGCGGCCATGATTCTCACCAGCAGCGTGTCGGCGGCGCGGCGAAGCAGCAGCATGTCGGCTCCTCTGTGGTCTGGTCAGGTTCTGATTCATCTGCTGTCAGATCAGCTTATTTATGACCATCAGCTCTGATCTGGGGTCAGATAACCGATCGGGGAGATTCCTCCTATCAGAGCGTCCATCAGCTCTGAGCTGATTAAAGCTGATCAACTTCCTGTCTGCTGATTAGGATCTATCTGTGAGAAAAACCCAAAAACAGAGAAACTCCTACAGACTCAGGCTGAGTCACAGCTCAGCACATCAACCAACATCCAGCATCCATCCGTGATGCATCCAACCATCCATCAGAGTCTGCTGCCCGGCGCCGATGGAGGCTTGGATCTCTGCCGGTTCTGGTCATCTGGACCGATGACCCAGATCCTGAAGCCTCCGATCTCTGATCTCTGGCATGACGCTGACGCTGCCGACTCCAGAAGCCGAGGATCGGCTCGCTCATTTGTCCTGGTTTCACCCCAGCAGCACCGATCAGAACCGATCAGAACCGATCAGAACCGATCAGAACGATCAGAACCGATCAGAACCGATCAGAACGATCAGAACCGATCAGAACCGTCGACTCTCAGCAGAAAGAAGATAAAAATATTAAGCTCTAAATATCTGAGGAGGATCTCCTGCTGGTTAATGCCAGCAGCTGCTGCTCAGCAAAGACCACAAGGTAGCAGGTTAAAGGTTAAAGGTCATCACACAGAAAGCCTCTCCTCTCTAGAAACAAGATGGCCGCCGGCCTGAGGTTGGTAGAGCCACATCAGGATGGAGAGCAGATGAGACCAGAGCGAAACGTTGGACCAAGACGGAGGAACCCAGCAGCTCAGGGGAAGCCGACGCGGTGAGGCACAGTGGTGGCAGAGTGATGATGTGGGCCAGACTGACAGTTCCTGACCGGACCAGCAGAGTCACAGCAGCTCAGCGGCAGCAGACACAGCGGCCTAGTCAAAGTCCACACTCAAGCCGATTGAAATGCTGGGGTGGGACCTTCAGAGAGGCGAGGAGGATCCGAACCAACACCAGGAAGAAGATCGGACCGCGGTTCTTCCACAGCGAGGTCAGGAGGTCAGACAGGAGGTCAGGAGGTCAGACAGGAGGTCAGACAGGAGGTCAGGAGGTCAGACAGGAGGTCAGGAGGTCAGACAGGAGGTCAGACAGGAGGTCAGGAGGTCAGACAGGAGGTCAGACAGGAGGTCAGGAGGTCAGACAGGAGGTCAGACAGGAGGTCAGGAGGTCAGACAGGAGGTCAGACAGGAGGTCAGGAGGTCAGGAGTCAGACAGGAAGTGGCTGTTGGTACTGCCGGGTTCTGGATCTGGACCGGTTCTGGTTCTGTCTGATCATCAGATGCTTCCTGCGCATTGAGAAGTCCGACCGTCAGAGGAGAAGTCGGTCCAGCAAACACGACAAATTACGACCAAAGTAAACAGTTTTCGCTGCACAGTGGCGCAGTTGGTAGAGCTGTTGCCTTGCAGCAAGAAGGTTCTGGGTTCGATTCCCGGCCCCGGCCTTTCTGCATGGAGTTTGCATGTTCTCCCTGTGCATGGTGGGTTTTCTCCGGGTTCTCCGGTTTCCTCCCACAGTCCAAAAACATGACTGTCAGGTTAATTGGTCTGTCTAAATTGCCCCTAGGTGTGAGTGTGTGAGTGCCTGGTTGTTTGTCCTGTGTGTCTCTGTGTTGCCCTGCGACAGACTGGTGACCTGTCCAGGGTGACCCCTGACCCCGCCTCTCGCCCGGAACGCCAGCTGGAGAGGCACCAACACCTCCCGACCCCATTAAAGGGACAAGGGTGTAGGACAATGGATGGATGGATGGTAAACAGTTTTCAGTGATGTAGACGTTAGTTTGATGCAGGAGGAGCTAAACTACAACCCGACCGTCAAACTGGCCTCCCTGCTGCTGGTCTGACCGCTGAGTCAGGATGTCAGACTCGTTCGTAATGACCATCTACGGCACGATGTGGCTGATTGGACTGGACCGGGACTCCTGGACACAGACTGTCCCCCAGACCAAGAAAACATGGACGGATGTTTGGAGCATGTCTTCACCTCAGGCTGTTTGTAAGACACAGTGGATTCGGGTTCTTTCTTTTAAAGCTGGAACCGAACACAACACAACCACTTCAGTGTGACGTGGGTTAGGGTTAGTGGGTTAGTTAGTGTGGCTCTAGACGTCCTAATAAGATGCAGGACCGAAACTATTCCTAGAACAGGAACGTCAGAGTTTCACTGGGGGGATAAACTATCATGGCTGGTGATCAGAGTAAAATCTCAGCTGATCGCTGACTGATGGGCTTCCAGTTTAGATGGTCAGCTTCGTTCCCAAAGGTCAAAGGGTCAAACGCAGCAGCAGCCAGAGGGGATCCGGCTTTTAACGAGAGGAGCCCACTGTGATCTGTACAGACAAGATCCCACCGGATCCCCTTCCACCTGCGGAAAGAAATCTGGTACTTTTCAAAGTGACGTCTTTACTGCCTCCATCACGGCGGCCATCTTTACTGCCTCCATCACACCCCAGGGCGGCGGCCATCTTTACTGCCTCCATCACACCGCAGGGCGGCGACTCTGTTCTTCTTCTGCACATCCTTTGGTTCTGTGGCTGCAGTCGGGTTTAATTAGTAAAATGGGAAAAAAATCTGATTTCAGCCAATCAAAGCTGAGCTTGAAGTCTTTGGTGTGAACACAGTCATAGAATCACAGCTGGATCGTGATCATTGTCTAATTAGCATCTGGATTAAAGCTGCTGTGTCTGTTGGTGGAACTACGTGGATCTATATAGATCTAGATAGATAGTTTATTGTCCAGATGTGTGACTGAACAGTTTGTTGACAAGTGAAGCAATTGTTTCAGTGCAGACTGAGTAGTTGCTGCTGTAGTTGCTGCAGTAGTTGCTGCAGTAGTTGCTGCAGTAGTTGCAGTAGTTGCTGCAGTAGTTGCTGCAGTAGTAGTTGCTGTAGTTGCTGCAGTAGTTGCTGCAGTAGTTGCAGTAGTTGCTGCAGTAGTTGCTGCAGTAGTTGCAGTAGTTGCTGCAGTAGTTGCAGTAGCAGTTGCAGTAGTTGCTGCAGTAGTTGCTGCAGTAGTTGCTGCAGTAGTTGCAGTAGTTGCTGCAGTAGTTGCTGCAGTAGTTGCAGTAGTTGCTGCAGTAGTTGCTGCAGTAGTTGCAGTAGCAGTTGCAGTAGTTGCTGCAGTAGTTGCTGCAGTAGTTGCTGCAGTAGTTGCAGTAGTTGCTGCAGTAGTTGCAGTAGTTGCTGCAGTAGTTGCTGCAGTAGTAGTTGCTGTAGTTGCTGCTGTAGTTGCTGCAGTAGTTGCAGTAGTTGCTGCAGTAGTTGCTGCAGTAGTTGCAGTAGTTGCAGTAGTTGCAGTAGTTGCTGCAGTAGTTGCAGTAGTTGCTGCAGTAGTTGCTGCAGTAGTTGCTGCAGTAGTTGCAGTAGTTGCTGCAGTAGTTGCTGCAGTAGTTGCAGTAGTAGTTGCAGTAGTTGCTGCAGTAGTTGCAGTAGCAGTTGCAGTAGTTGCTGCAGTAGTTGCTGCAGTAGTTGCAGTAGTTGCTGCAGTAGTTGCTGCAGTAGTTGCTGCAGTAGTTGCAGTAGTTGCTGCAGTAGTTGCAGTAGCAGTTGCAGTAGTTGCTGCAGTAGTTGCTGCAGTAGTTGCAGTAGTTGTTGCAGTAGTTGCTGCAGTAGTTGCAGTAGTTGCTGCAGTAGTTGCTGCAGTAGTAGTTGCTGTAGTTGCTGCAGTAGTTGCTGCAGTAGTTGCTGCAGTAGTTGCAGTAGTTGCTGCAGTAGTTGCTGCAGTAGTTGCAGTAGCAGTTGCAGTAGTTGCTGCAGTTAGTTGCTGCAGTAGTTGCTGCAGTAGTTAGTTGCAGTAGTTTGCTGCAGTAGTTGCAGTAGCAGTTGCATGGTAGTATTGCTGCAGTAGTTGCAGTAGTTGCTGCAGTAGTTGCTGCAGTAGTAGTTGCTGTAGTTGCTGCAGTAGTTGCTGCAGTAGTTGCTGCAGTAGTTGCAGTAGTTGCTGCAGTAGTTGCTGCAGTAGTAGTTGCTGTAGTTGCTGCAGTAGTTGCTGCAGTAGTTGCTGCAGTAGTTGCAGTAGTTCCAGTAGTTGCAGTAGTTGCAGTAGTTGCAGTAGTTGCTGCAGTAGTTGCTGCAGTAGTTGCTGCAGTAGTTGCAGTAGTTCCAGTAGTTGCAGTAGTTGCAGTAGTTGCAGTAGTTGCTGCAGTAGTTGCTGCAGTAGTTGCAGTAGTTGCTGCAGTAGTTGCAGTAGTTGCTGCAGTAGTTGCTGCAGTAGTTGCAGTAGTTGCTGCAGTAGTTGCAGTAGTTGCTGCAGTAGTTCCAGTAGTTGCAGTAGTTCCAGTAGTTCCCAGTAGTTCCAGTAGTTCCAGTAGTTGCAGTAGTTGCTGCAGTAGTTGCTGCAGTAGTTGCAGTAGTTGCTGCAGTAGTTGCAGTAGTTGCTGCAGTAGTTCCAGTAGTTGCAGTAGTTCCAGTAGTTCCAGTAGTTCCAGTAGTTCCAGTAGTTGCAGTAGTTGCTGCAGTAGTTGCTGCAGTAGTCCGTGTTGCTCTCTGCGCTTCCTGTCAGCCCTCAGCTGGTTTGACTCTTATCTCTACTATTCATCTGCTGGTTGCTCTGCTGCCGCAGCGCTTCGCTCCGTCTGACTGAGATCAGGAAAGTTCATCTGATCTTATCTCCACCTGCCGTGGGAGTCTGAGCTGAGGGGACGGCGGTGGCCACGCCCCCCGCGGTGACGTCACAGCTCGGATGTGGTCGCTCTGAGGTCGGCGCTCAGATGATCTCAGCATCTTTTGTCTGACCTGCTTTAATGCACAGCAGGAATTATCTGATAAATCATCAGGTTTACAGGAACTGCGTACTTCACCGTCGCCTAGGAAACGGCATCCAGCGGTGATTCGTCAGCGTCTCTTCCTGCTGGAGAGCCGAGCAGATGCAGCTTCAGCATCAAGCAGAAGCTCATGGCCATCAGAGGAGAACCTGAGTCAGAACCTCCACGGTCCAAACTGGGTCAGAACTCTGGCCTCTACTGGCGCAGAGCGGAACTGCAGCTGATGGGGCCGAACCAGAGGTTCTGGTTCTGGTGGGGGAGACAGATGTCATTCTGTCAACCTTTAACGTCTTCAGGAAAGGATTATTTTAGTTTATTAGTAATATCAGAAATAGTGGCGTATTTAGATCAACAATCAACAGCCCAGAAATGGAACCAGAACCAGAACCAGAATCACTACGAAGTTAAAATCCATAAATACGCCACAGGAAAGTCTCTGATTAGTTTATATGACTTTTAACCCATTAGGATTTAGATCAGTCACTCTTTAGCTTATTTTAGTCTCACTGGTTAGAAATGGAGTTAGACGCTCCTGAACTTAGTTTACAACATTAGATGAGTTTCTTCCTCTTTCTTCTTTCCTTTGGGTTTAACTCATATTTAGCTCTTTGAATTGTCTTGTTGCTGAAAATGTGCTTTATAAAAAAAAATGTCCTTATTTTATCTTTAGACTCATGAAGTCTGAGCTCCACCTAAACTAAATCACACAAACATCAATAATTATTACAGGAACTTATTGAGTTTGACGGTTATGAAGTTTCACTTGTTTTTGATCAGAAATTAAAGTTCATCAAGAGACACATTTTCTAAACATCAAGTTCAATCTGAGTTTTAGATAAAAATAATCCTGTTAAATTATACAACCAGGTTTTCCTCAACCAGCTGAAGAACAAAACCTTTTTATTACTGAGTTATGACTTATTTTAATTCCTTCATTCAGTTTGCATGAACAAACATTTTATTAAACATCGACTGAATTCTGCTCACAAAGTAAAACAACAACCTGCTGCTAGGCATTCTGGGAACTAGTCGCCTTTTACGTTTTTTAAAGTGCTAATTTAGAGACATAATATTAATAAATAGTTAACATAACTGATCATGTTTCACAAACTCAAAGAGTTGAAAAGGCAGAGCTGGTCGTTTATTCAGTTATTTACTGCAGCGACGTTTTGGTCACAATGTGTTTTAACTATGCGGCACTTTGAACTTTGACCTGAGGGATTATGTTATGACACATTAATAGCTTTGAGTAAATATTCAGTAAGTTCTTCACCAAACACAAACCTGCAGCTGCTGCTTCAGAAACGGAGCTGGAAAAATGACTCGTTTTGTAGTTAATTATATTATTTTCATTTGGACGTTAAAACACCAAAACTTCCACTGAACTTCATATTCTAGTCTGTTTGATGTCATTTTTAAATATTGATTATTTGATTAATTAGTAAAAATATGTCGAAGCAGAGATACTTTATTAGAGGACAATTGTTTGGTCCCTCAACTTAAGTCACCAGGTGACCTTTGACCCCATCCAATCACTGAACAGATCAATGTGTGGATGAAGTTATTAAAGAGGAACAATCTAGAGTTATGGATCTAGAGTCAATGCTCAGCTTCAGTTCCTCCAGCTGGAAACCAGAGATCAGGATGACCTCTGACCTCCAGAGCCACAGAAACCCGGATTGAACCCGGTTGGAACCTGCTGGTCCAGAACCTGCTGGTCCAAAACCTGCAGGTCCAGAACCTGCTGGTCCAGAACCTGCTGCAGGTCCAGAACCTGCTGCTCCAGAACCTGCTGCTGGTCCAGAACCTGCTGCAGGTCCAGAACCTGCAGGTCCAGAACCTGCTGCTGGTCCAGAACCTGCTGCAGGTCCAGAACCTGCTGCAGGTCCAGAACCTGCAGGTCCAGAACCTGCTGCTCCAGAACCTGCTGCTGGTCCAGAACCTGCTGCAGGTCCAGAACCTGCTGCAGGTCCAGAACCTGCAGGTCCAGAACCTGCTGCTGGTCCAGAACCTGCTGCAGGTCCAGAACCTGCTGCAGGTCCAGAACCTGCTGCAGGTCCAGAACCTGCAGGTCCAGAACCTGCTGCTCCAGAACCTGCTGCTGGTCCAGAACCTGCTGCAGGTCCAGAACCTGCTGCTGGTCCAGAACCTGCAGGTCCAGAACCTGCTGCTGGTCCAGAACCTGCTGCAGGTCCAGAACCTGCTGCAGGTCCAGAACCTGCTGCAGGTCCAGAACCTGCAGGTCCAGAACCTGCTGCTGGTCCAGAACCTGCTGCAGGTCCAGAACCTGCTGCAGGTCCAGAACCTGCTGCAGGTCCAGAACCTGCAGGTCCAGAACCTGCTGGTCCAGAACCTGCTGCTGGTCCAGAACCTGCTGCTGGTCCAGAACCTGCTGGTCCAGAACTGCTGCAGGTCCAGAATCTGCTGCAGGTCCAGAACCTGCTGCTCCAGAACCTGCTGCTGGTCCAGAACCTGCTGCAGGTCCGAACCTGCAGGTCCAGAACCTGCTGGTCCAGAACCTGCTGCTGGTCCAGAACCTGCTGCTGGTCCAGAACCTGCTGCAGGTCCAGAACCTGCAGGTCCAGAACCTGCTGCTGGTCCAGAACCTGCTGCTGGTCCAGAACCTGCTGCAGGTCCAGAACCTGCAGGTCCAGAACCTGCTGGTCCAGAACCTGCTGCTGGTCCAGAACCTGCTGCTGGTCCAGAACCTGCTGCAGGTCCAGAACCTGCTGGCCCAGTTCTTGGATGGGTTCGGTTCTAACGGCACTGTTGGGTTCCTGGATGTCAGCGGCGGTTTGCGGCGAGCGCAGAAAGCCCCCCCCGCCTGTGAGGGTGTTTCCTGGCAGCAGTTCAGGTCCTAGAAAGAAGTTCTGTGTGACCCGGTTAGCGGAGGATGACATCATGTTTGTGTTTCTGCAGCCGGCTGACGCCTCACGCTAATGTCCGACCCGATTAGCAGCCGCTCTGCTCCAGTTCTCTTCTGTTCACCTGAACTTCTGTCATGCAACATTTTAAAAGTTGGATTCGGGTCAGAATCTCAGAGAATCACCAGCAGAACCTGAACCTGCTGGTCCAGAACCTGGAGATCCTTCAGCTTCATGAAGGTTTGAATCCAGCAGAACGTTTTCACTCCCTGCTGTCATCCTCGCCACCAGCGCAGAGCGAACTCCAAGCTAATCATCAGGCTGAATATTTAGCTAGTTCAGAAATAAAAATGTAGCTCAATTTCATGACTTTTCTCAAATAATTGCTGTAATTCATGAACATTCCTGAATTACAGGAATGTTGTTGATCTCTGTATCTATAACATCTGTCCTGTTTTTGTTCTTTCCTTTTTCTTTCTGTAAAAAAATTCAAAATACCTAATGAACACAATATTTTAAAAAACAAAAGCTTGTAACATTTAGCTAATATGCAAATTCACTTGCCAAAAAGCAGAAGCTAAACTTTATAACTGCTGTTAAACTTTGTCTTCAGTGTGTTTGCATCAGGCCAGAATGTTTCCTGGACGTCCTGAATGCATGGAGTGGATCTTAAAGCTGAGTCAGGCAGCATGGAGACATAAACACAACAAAGTGGTGAAAGTCCTTAAAAGGCTGCAGGTTTGGTGTGAGGCCCCCAGCAGCGCCGGCGGCAGGAAGTCAGAGATCAGAGATAAACGGCTCTGAATGGAAGCAGGTCAGAGAGGAGCTGACAGCGCAACGCAGCACAACGTGATGATGCAGCAACCTGGGCCTGCTGAGTCACAGGATGCCTGGAAACAGGGCCAGAGAGTCAGCAGGCCGCATCCTGGGGGCCCTGCAGGGATTCTGCATCAGGACCAACCCGGGGGTCCTGGAGCAGCCGGGGTCTCAACCTGGGGCTTCAGGACCCTCAGTGGGGCCTCCGGGGCCCCCAGTCCGGCCCTCAGCGTTCAGCATCCAGCAGACCAACATGGAACCTCTGACATGAAGTGAGATCATGATGTGAGTCAGAACCGAAACCTTCAGATTATCTCCCTCTGAAATCTGCAGCAGAAACGATCTGCAACCGCCGGAACATTCCCAGAGAGAGAGGGGGGGGGGCAGCAGAACCAGAACCGGGCCTGGACTCCACAGTTTGACTTCAACCTTTTCTGCAGAAACGCTCCGTGACATTTTCTCCTACTGCTCTCCAGCTGTGTTACCTGCAGCTTTCAGCTCACCTGGTTTTACCTTTAGTCCGATTCTGATTTTATTTTCATCTGAAATTTTACTGAATAAAGCAAGAAAGTGGGGCGCAGACATGAGCTGGTGGGCGGGGCTTAGCTGGTGGGCGGGGCTAGCGCAGGACAGAGGCCTTTGATCCGGTGATGTGGAAGTATCGGCTCATCGCCGGTCAAAGGAATCGGTCCGATCGATCGGCGCTTCATTCATTAATGTTGAACCGATTCAGAGCCGCTGCTGTCGGCCTGATGCTAGTAGAGAAAACGGCCGACTCAGCGGTTTCTGCTGGCTGTGGGTCCGGTTCGCCTGCGGTTCTGATCCTGCAGGTCGAGTTCAGGTTAGCGTCCCGGTGACATCACTTCCTGTCCTGATGGCGGCACGCTGACTCAGGACCAGTCCATAGGCGTAGGAAGCGGGGGGGACGGGGGGGGGGGCATGTCCCCCCATATTGGAAGTTTTCCCCCAATCACCGCAGTCGCGAAGAATTTTAAAATCTTCCACTCGCATGCTTTTATTTTGAAGGCGCACCTCAGCGCATTGAGCAGAGCGCTTCCTGCCCCCCCCCCCCCCCAACGGCTCAGCGTGAAGGAAGCAGCAGAGAAACTCCTTTGAATGAGGGAAACCATCTGAAGGGAATGTTGACATGAATATCGCTGTTTATAACTTGTCAGTTTACTTTCCTAATAGAACTAAATCTTTTTGGTTAAGTCGTTTTAATTCTGGAATCGTCACATGTCCAACGTTTTACTGGTAACTTTGTTTAAAAGTTAGTTAGTCTAGTCACAATGATTTAGAATGAGACTGAAACAGCAGCAAAATGAGCCTTTTTATTATTTAAAGTGAGCAACACCTGATCATACTGACCACTTAACATGTATTTGTATATTATATTAATAATTAATATAGAATATATTTTAGGAGGAACAGCAGTGCTAGAATGATGTTGAAGAAAGATGAAGACGCTCTGGCGAGGTCTTTAATTTATTGAAATATGTATTAAATGTTTTTAATTTTTAACTATTTTATTATGAGAGGAGCAGGTCAGGGAAGGACATAGGAGAGCCAGGTGGAGTTTCAGAGTGTGAAAATATAAAAATTATATTAATTAATTATATAAATTATATTAAAAATTGTATTAATTACAGGAGGCAATAAGAAAAGTGCTTGAGGAGAGGTTTAAAAATAAATTAGTGACAATTTTTGCTACACAGTAAATAGAGTTGAGATGTATAATAATGTATACATTTGAAAATTAAGTTGTTTAAATTCTCATTCTGTATGATAAAACATATATTTTATATTCACGTTCTGACACTGTTCATTACTGTAGAGTCTGTTGTAAATCCATGACTCCCTGCAGGAACATCAGGCTGTAGAGTCAGAAGGAGCCAGAGACAGAAACACAGAACTAGATATTTCAGTTAAATGTTTGTCACTAAAAATTACCTACTTTGGTTTTAGAAAGAGGTAGAACCAATTCAATTGCAAATCAATTTATATCAATGAATTTTGACCAATAATCAAATGTCTTTTGACCAATAAGATATATCACAATCTGTTAGCCTGTCTGTGCTACCAGATTATTTAGCTTGCTAGTTGTGAGGCAAATGCTGATTATTGGATTGTAAATAGTAACATGTAAGAATACTTGTTATTGGCATAAGGGTCAGATTAGAGTAACGCGTTACTGATGTGTTGATGGCATAATTGTTTGACATTTCTGCTCAAGTTAATTACTGATCTGTCAGGTTTCCGATATGCTTCCCCCCAATGACAGACTCATTCCTACGCCTTTGGGACCAGCGACTCTTTTCTCTGACGCCTTCAGGCACATTTTGAGGTTTTGCATTAGAAATAACTTCCTCTGTTTCACAATAACAGAGTTTTTGGTTCGCTTGAGGTGAACCAAAAGAAAAAAGAGCCGATTCTGCAGCAGAGACAACAGACTGACTCCATTTTGTGCTACATGCTAGTTAGTGGCTCACTTGCTTTATTTGTAACATTTTAAAGTTTCCTGATAATTGGATGGAAACACAATGGAGGAACGGCCTAGTCAAAGTCTGGGCTTAAGTCTGACTGAGGTGCTGATGGATGAGTTTCAGCAGGAAGAGCCTCCAGTCAGACTGATGGTTGATTGGTTGGTTTCTGTGGCTCATGATGAATTGGACCTCTGAAGCGTCGGGAGGCAGAACCGGGCCGACGCGTCGCCTCATTTCCTGGTTGCCTCTGCAGAGCGTGACCTAGAAAATCAGGTCGACGCTCAGCGTTTCATCCTGAGGAGCCTGAAACTGGGTCGGCCCGCGGGCCTCGTCAGCCGGGTCGCTGCGGTTTACAGAGGAGGATCTCAGGTGGTGACATCACGGCGAGGCGCATTAAAAACCCGGCTGTTTACACCGAACCATCAGAACCGGGCGGGACGCCGCAGACGCACATCACTCCTGACCTCCAGCGAGCCAGCAGAGCAGAACCGGACCAGTCAAACAGAACCAGCATGTTTCCAGCAGCTAACAGCTCCAGACTGACGGTGAGGAAGTTCTGATGAGTTCTGGTGTTTTCTGCGATCAGCTCCAAGCCGGTCCGGTTCTGATGGCGATGGTTGTCTTCATCTGAAGCCGACCCGGTACTTGGTTCTGATTGGCTCAGTAGGGTCCAGTCAGCCTCTGATTTATTGAGTTTATTTCTGTTTTCTTGATCGAACCTCTGGGCCCGGTCCGGTTGTGAGCAGAACCGGTTCTGAAGCAACTCAGAGAGCTGCTGTAGAGGTCTGTGTCGCAGCGGCTCTGAGGAAGCCTCTGACTGAAGCCGCTCCTGCATCGCCATGGAGATTTTTATTATTATTATGGGAAACGATGTCAGAACTTCCTGCTGTAACCATGGAGACGATTCATTCTGGCTAACGAAGGTCGACTCCGCAGGTCCTCGGCGCCGTCGTCATGGTAACCATGCTGATGATGGCCGCCGTGGCGTCGAAGCCCCACAGGAAACGTTCCGCCGTGAAGCAAACCGTGTCTCTGCATCTGGACCGCGGAGCTGCTGCTGCCGCCCAGCTGGACCCCGAGGCCGATGCACAACGCCTCCATCTCGCCCTGGGCCTACAAGTGAGTACACAGCCGTGTCCCATTGGGTCCAACAGGGTCCTATGAGTCCCGCAGGTCCCACCGGGTCTCATACTGCCCACCGGGTCCCATTGGGTCCCATGGGGTCCAACCGGGTCCCATTTGGTCCCACGGGTCTCACCAAGTCCTTGGGTCTCACCAGATCCCTTTGGGTCTCAACCGGTCCCATTGAGTCCCGCCAGGTCCAACCGGGTCTCACTGACTCCCACCAGGTCCCAGTGGGTCCCACCGGGTCCTCCGGGTCCCATGGTCCACCAAGTCCCATGTCTCACCGAGTCCCTGGGTCCACACGGTCTACTGATCCCAGCCGGGTCCCATTGAGGTCCACCCAGGGTCCCATTGAGTCCACCAGGTCCCACCGGGTCTCAGTACTCCCACCGGGTCCCATTGGGTCTCACCGGGTCCCATTGAGTCCCATTGGGTCCAACCGGGTCCCATTTGGTCCCACCGGGTCTCACCAAGTCCCATTGGGTCTCACCAGATCCCTTTGGGTCTCACCGGGTCCCATTGAGTCCCGCCAGGTCCCACCGGGTCTCACTGACTCCCACCAGGTCCCAGTGGGTCCCACCGGGTCCCTCCGCATCCTGCCATGTCCCACTGAGGTTCTGTTCTGACCCGGCCCGTCTCTGTCCACAGTACGTCCCGTGACGAGTCTCTGTATCCGCCTGTGCTGTCGGAGGCTCACTGCCTGCTGAACGGCTGCCTGGACCTGGAGGGGAAGGAGGACCAGAACCTGCAGTCCCGGCCCATCTGGTACCAGGTGATGGTTCTGAAGCGGGTCAAGACGAACGAGACGGAGCAGAGCTACCACTACCGCCTGGAGACCCGCAACGTCCCCGTGGGCTGCACCTGCGTCCGGCACATGGTCCACTTCCAGCAGTGAACCGGGTCCAGAACCGGGTCCAGAACCGGGTCTGGTTCTGGAGGCCTTGTTGGTGTTTATTTAAGTTTAATTTAATAGTTTGACCTTCAGCAGATATTTATTATTTTTACTGATGTATTTATTATCCTGATCAATAAAGTTCAGACACGGGATGATCCGGCTTCTTTATTCTTTAAAATAGATTTCTGTACAACACGGCCTTTAACTAGGCCATTGGATAAGAGCAGCTGCATCCATCATCCATCCATCATCCATCCATCATCCATCCATATCAGGGTGTTTTTAGTTATAATCAGACAATCTGAACAGAATCTGAAGAAATAAACCTGGATGATGGTCGCCGACTCGGGTCGCCGACTCGGGTCGCCGACTCGGGTCGCCGACTCGGGTCGCCGACTCGGGTCGCCGACTCGGGTCGCTCTGTCTTGGTTCTCATCTCTCAGGTTTTTGGACCCGTCTGACTTGTTGGTCCCGAGTTTGTCAGATTAAATCTGGGTCAGAACCACTTCCAGGTCTGACTTTCGGGTCGGTTCAGGTCGGCGTTCTTTACCAGCAGAGCAGAACGGTTCTGATAGTTCTGTTCTGACCTTCAGTCCTAGCCAATCAGAACTCAGGTGGTGTCTCCTGATTGGTCCACACCAGGAAGGAGTTCCTCTACCTGGAGGTCAATTTGTTCTCCTCTCTCTGTTGGGACCAGAACTGAAACTGGACCAGAACCACCTCCAGACTTTGACTATCCATCAGGTTTTTGGGGCCCGGTTCTGGTTCTACCGGTACCTCGGTCCTGAAGGCAGGAATTGGACTGTAATTCTTGATTCTGAAAGCTGTTTGGTTTCAGTTGAACTTACAAGGTGGTTCTGGTCTGACCCTGATGTCAGACGGTTCTGGTCTGTGAGCCGTTTGGACCTCCATCTTTTCTACTGCAGGTTTTTATCCTGACCAGAACGGTCCAACTGGTTCTGGTTCTCAAACAGAACTGGACCGGTACAGACCTGATTTTCTGCTGTTCTCAGAGGCGCCACTAGATGGAACCAGATCACAGTACAATGTTCAGGCTGTCCAGCAGGGGGCGCAGACAGCTGCAGTATCAGACAGAACCCTGCTGATCCGTTTCAGCCGGGTTGGGTTCTGGTTGGTGCATCTCACACTCACACATGAAGACATCGGCACCGTTGGCATGGCAACAAAGCACAGCAAAGCCACAGGAAGCTGTCCAGTGACGACTGAATGTCCAGCGTTTGTTTGAAAACGAGGGTCCTGGTGGAGGAGACAGATGTCTCCCAGTCCCCATCCCAGTTCTCCCAGTCCTCCCCCTCCGCCAGCTCTTCCCAGCTCCTCAATCAGCCCTCAAAATCGGCTTCTTGATAAGGTTCAGCTTGTGTTGTGATCAGGCCATCAAGACACCTGAGGCAGAAAGCAGAGGGAGGCGGTGAGCGGCAACAACTAGACACATCGAGATGACGATGGACCCGACGGCCTCAACCAGAACCAGAACCAGGCCAAACAGAAGCAAACCAGTCTGACCCAAACCAGTCTGACCTGGACTAAAGTTGTGTTTTACATTGGGGGGTTTCAGTCAACAGAAACTGAACAGTTTATCCGATCCACCTCCAGAACTCAGACCTGGTACCAGTCTGGGCCCAACAAGAATTGGTTCAAATATATATTTGAATTCAAAACCAGTAAATATCTAATTGGTTTCTTATTATTGTTTTAAGGAAAATCTATTAAATTCAGTTTCTAGTGTCAGTATTGATTTGATCAGGATGAAATGCCTTAACCCTTGTGTCCAGAAATGGGGTCCAACCGAACCCACACACGTAAAACTTGTATCATTTGCCCCAGTCCTCTACGTTTGCCCCAGTCCTCTACGTTTGCCCCGTTTGCCCTGGTCCTCTACGTTTGCCCCGGTCCTCTACGTTTGCCCCGTTTGCCCTGGTCCTCTACGTTTGCCCCGGTCCTCTACGTTTGCCCTGGTCCTCTACGTTTGCCCCGGTCCTCTACGTTTGCCCCGTTTGCCCCGGTCCTCTACGTTTGCCCCGTTTGCCCCGGTCCTCTACATTTGCCCCAGTCCTCTACGTTTGCCCTGGTCCTCTACGTTTGCCCCGGTCCTCTACGTGTTTGCCCCGTTTGCCCCGGTCCTCTACGTTTGCCCCCGTTTGCCTCACGTTGCCCCTCTACTTGCCGTTTGCCCCAGTCCCCTCTACGTTTGCCCTCCGGTCCTCTACGTTTGCATCCTCCCGGTCCTCTACTTCCGTTTGCCCCGTCTCTACGTTGCCCCGGTCCTCTACGTTCGTTTGCCCCAGTCCTCTACGTTTGCCCTGGTCCTCTACGTTTGCCCCGTTTGCCCCGGTCCTCTACGTTTGCCTTCCGGTCCTCTACGTTTGCCCCGTTTGCCCGGTCCTCTAACGTTTGCCGTCCCTACGTTTGCCCCGCCCGGTCCTCTACGTTTGCCCCGTTTGCCCCGGTCCTCTACGTTTGCCCCGTTTGCCCCGGTCCTCTACGTTTGCCCCGTTTGCCTCAGTCCTCTAAGTTTGCCCGGTCCTCTACGTTTGCCCCGTTTGCCCCGGTCCTCTACGTTTGCCCCGTTTGCCCTCGTCCTCTAAGTTTGCCTCGGTCCTCTACGTTTGCCCCGTTTGCCCCGGTCCTCTACGTTTGCCCCGTTTGCCCCCGGTCCTCTACGTTTGCCCCGTTTGCCTCAGTCCCTGTTTGCCCCGGTCCTCTACGTTTGCCCCGTTTGCCCCGGTCCTCTACGTTCTTGCCCCGGTCCTCTACGTTTGCCCCGTTTGCCCCGGTCCTCTACGTTTGCCCCGTTTGCCCCGGTCCTCTACGTTTGCCCCGTTTGCCCCGGTCCTCTACGTTTGCCCCGTTTGCCCCGGTCCTCTACGTTTGCCCCGTTTGCCTCAGTCCTCTAAGTTTGCCTCGGTCCTCTACGTTTGCCCCGTTTGCCCCGGTCCTCTACGTTTGCCCCGTTTGCCCCGGTCCTCTACGTTTGCCCCGTTTGCCCCGGTCCTCTACGTTTGCCCCGTTTGCCCCGGTCCTCACGTTTGCCCCGGTCCTCATACACACAAGGTTAGACGGACTCAAAGATGGCCGGTTTCTTGTGGTCGTCTCTCTCCAGTCCTCTGCTGTCCTGCAGTTTTTGATGTGCCTCAGGTACAAACACTGGAAAGAAGCAGCTTAATTACCTCCTTCTTGCTAATGACCTCATTACTCTGTCAGGTGGTGCAGCAGAGGCACATCTAAAAGGTGCAGGTCAGCGACCCTTAGGACTGGAGTTTGACCCCTGATGGTTTGGGTCAGAGGACTTGGCTTGACTCCGCCCACCCAGAATCCATCATGGCTGCCTCCTCATCCTCACCTCCACACTGTGCTTGTCCTGGAAGAAAGACAGACGGAAACAATTGATTAGAGACGGACGTCCGTCCGACGGGAGGTCATGGGGTCAGGGGTCCTCACCTCCTCCTGCGAGGCGTTCAGGTGCATCCGGTTGGCGGTGACGCGATGCTCCTGGCGGTCTTTGGTCAAAGCTTTCTGCGCCACTTCGCGCTCGTGTTCCCTCCTCTCGGCCAGGTGCTTCAGCAGCTCCGCCTCCTGACACTAGAGAGCGCCAGAGAGCAGGTGAGGCTGAGGTTTGCTCACCTTGAACTTGGCCCGGCCTCCACTCACCTTCCGCCTCTCCTGCGCGGCGTCCAGCTTCTTCTGGATCTCCGCCAGCGACGGCTTCTGGCGGGGCGGCGTGGTGGCCCTCAGCTCCGGGGCGCCGTCGAAGGTCGGCGGCCTCAGGATGACCTCGAAGGCCTGGCCGCTCGCGCGCTTGCTCAGCTCGATGACCTCCATGTCCCGGATGTTGCACAGGTTCAGGTCCACCAGGCCTGTAGGAAGACCACCAGCTTTAAGAGTCACAACCTGACGGGTCCATATGATGACAAACCTGCATTTGTTGTTATATCTATATCGAAAAACATCATTTCAGCTGCTAAGAGTCCAAACCGGAAGAGGAGGATGGAGGTCGGGTCCAATCTGGACTACAGTCAAAGATTAATAGTGATTTAGGTTATTTAGGTTATAAGAGAAACAAAATGGGGTTTAAGTTTTAAAAGTTGTATTTTCACCATCTTATTCCTTTAAATGTTTAAAACTATTAATCTACAAAGCTAAATATTTAGCTCAGAGTTAGCTTCATGTTGAGCTGCTAACGAATTAGTTAAATTATTGAAATATGTAGTTTCTGAGTTAAATATTTAATGTGGAGCTACATATTTAGCTTTGATACACTTTTAGCTAACGAGGTAAATGTTGCTTTAGAAAGATAAATATGTGGTTTGAAGAGAAATATTTAAATTTTAACTAAATGTTTAATTCCAAGTTAAATAATTATCTGGTTAACAACTAAAGCTTTGATGTGAAACTGTGACATTTATAAATGAATGAATGAATGAATAACATGATGAAAATGAACCATCATGTTTTTCTCTTATTATAACCCAAATTATTGCAGTTAATTTTAACTCTGTATTTTTTCTAACCCGTTTCCTCAGGCAGAAGGTCAAACTGTGAGTCTCTCTGGTTCTGACCCGGATCACAGAGCGGACCTGAGCCTGAACCGAGCTCTGAGCTACATCCACTGACTGTAATGTCACAGCTGCGAGGACCCGAAACCAGCCGGTTCTGGTTCTGGACCCTAACACAGTCCGGATGCTGCTGACCTTCCTTGTTGGCCGTCGGCTGGCTGGGTTGGGGCAGGATGCAGGAGCAGAAGATGGACACCAGGGGGAGCTGCTCTCGCATCTTCTGTGTGTACGCTGCAACATGGAGGAGAACAGAATGAAGGAGCCGAACCGGGCCGAACCGGGCCGGGCCGAACCGGGCCGCAGAACCCGCTCACCTGTCAGGGTCATGTTCCTGCTGTTCCCTGGCAAAGACACTGTGGTGAGGTAGTAGAATCGGTTCCTGAGGACAAGACAAACGGGTCAGAACCAGAACCAGAACCTCCACTAGGCTGCCTGCTGCAGCAGAGACGCACCAGAACCTGAACTCTGGGTCCAAACTGGGCTGCCCCGAGTTCATCCAAATGTTCCTGTTTCATCTGCATCCAGCTAGAAGTTCTGTTGGTTCTGATTGGATCAGAACCGATTCCTGCAGCAGTTCTGAGGAAAAACTCTCTGAAGCTTTTCTAACTCATCTGAGTCGTTTGGACCTCCAGAAACTTCAGCGCCTTTGACATCCCAGATGTTCTGGTTCTGACTGGGCCCAGTTCTGAACCTGCTGGTGAAGCTGCAGAAGGACCAGAACGTCCAGAACCAGAAAGTTTCCTGCATCACTTCTTCATCGCATGAAGACGAGCCGCATTAAGTGCAGCTGCAGGAAATCCTCCACATTCCCAGTTAAACCAGTAAAACCAGTTAAACCAGTTAAACCAGTTTAAACCAGTAAAACCAGTTAAACCAGTAAACCAGTTAAATCATTAAACCAGTTAAACCAGCCCCAGTCAGCAGAACCAACACAGAAACATTTTCAGAGCAGGAAAATACAGAAACAGAGGAAATGTGCTGATGAGATGATGATGATGTCATTGTTTGAACGCATCACCTGAGGAAGGAGTTCAGAGGGAGACAGAAGAACGGAGGGAAGAGGGAAGGAGAGAAGGAGAGAACGAGTGGTGAAAGAGAGGAAGGAAGGAGAGAAGAAGAAAAGAAAGGAGCGATGAAGAGAGGAAGGAGAGAAGAAGAGTTGAACTGACCTGCAGCCTCGTCGCTCTGCTCTGCAGCTCAGCAGCATCAGCTCCACAGCAGCTCCATGACATCACCGCGCTGCGCTCTGATTGGACGGCTGGGATGCTGCGCTCTGATTGGTCCAGAGTGAGGAGGAGGAGGATGTGTGGGTTCATCTTCATCAGAAACTGGAAGCAGAGGAGAAAAGTTCTGGAAGGAGCAAACAGAGTCTGGATCCAGAACCAGACATTTGGTGATCGGGTCAGGTTCTGTTCAGAACCAGTTATGGATTCAACAGAACTTTACTAAGTCCAGTCCTGAGGTCCGCTGCCTTAGGGTTAAGGTTCTGGAGAACCGACCCGCACCAGGAGGAGATGAAGCCGCTTTGGACCCGTGGCTCATCCTGCAGGACTGGAGTTTGACTCCCTGCGCTAGAACCCGACCCAAACCCAGAAACTGGTTCTGACTGGGTTTGGATCCGAACTGAGACACGAACATCTGCTGATCCATTTGGTTCTGACCCGGTCAGCTGGCTGCTACTAAATATCAGCGCTAAAATTAAAGCTGAGGATGAAGCATCACTCACACACACACAGTCACACACACACACACAGTCACACACACACAGTCACACACACTCACACACAGTCACACACACACACACAGTCACACACACACAGTCACACACACACAGTCACACACACAGTCACACACACTCACACACAGTCACACACACACACACAGTCACACACACACAGTCACACACACACAGTCACACACACAGTCACACACACACAGTCACACAACACACAGTCACACACACACAGTCCACACACAAGCACAAGCACACAACACTCACACACAGTCACACACAACACAGTCACACACACACAGTCACACCCACAAACACCAGCTCACACACACAGTCCACACACACAGTCACACACACAGTCACACACACCAACACGTCACACACACACAGTACACACACACTCCACACACAGTCACACACACAGTACACACACACAGTCACCACACACACACACACACACACAGTCACACACACACAGTCACACACACAGTCAACACCACAGTCACACACACCACACACAGTCACACACTCACCACAGTCACACACACACAGTCACACACACTCACACACAGTCACACACACACACACAGTCACAACACACAGTCACACACACACAGTCACACACACACAGTCACACACACACTCACAACACAGTCACACACACCCCAGTCACACACACACAGTCACACACACACAGTCACACACACAGTCACACACACACAGTCACACACACCACACCAGTCACACACACACAGTCACACACACACAGTCACACACAGTCACAACAGTCACACACACCCACACAGTCACACACACACAGTCACACAACACCACACAGTCACACACACACAGTCACACACACACAGTCACACACACACAGTCACACACCAGACAGTCCACCACACAGCACCACACACAGTCACCACACACGTACCACCAGTCACACAACCCAGCACACCACACACACCACAAGTCACCATCACCACCACACACTACACAGTCACACACACACAGTCACACACACACATCCACACGTCACCAGTCAACACATCACCACACGTCAACACACAGTACACACACAGTCACACACACAACACAAGTCACACAACAGTCAACACACACACAGTCACACACACAGTCAACACACACAGTCACACACATCACACCACCACACACAGTCACACACACACACAGTCACACACATCACACACAGTCACACACACAGTCACCACACAGTCACACACACACAGTCACACACACACAACAGTTCCACAGTCACACCACACAGTCCACACACAGTCACACACATCACACACACAGTCACACACACCACACACAGTCACACACACACAGTCAACCACACACAGTCACACACATCACAGTCACACAAGTCACACACATCACACACAGTCACACACAGTCAACACATCACACACACAGTCCACACACAGTCACCACACACAGTCACACACACACACCACACAGTCACACCACACAGTCACACACACGTCACACACACACAGTCACACACACACAGTCACACACATCACACACAGTCACACACACAGTCACACACAGTCACACACAGTCACACACACAGTCCACACACACAGTCACACACACAGTCACACTCACACACAGTCACACACACACAGTCACACACACACAGTCACACACACACAGTCACACACACAGTCACACACACACACACAGTCACACACACAGTCACACACACACCACAGTCACACACACACAAGTCACACACACACACAGTCACACACACACAGTCCACACACAGTCACACACACACAGTCACACACACACAGTCACACACACACAGTCACACATCACACACACACACACACACAGTCACACACACCCACACAGTCACACACACACACAGTCACAACCACACAGTCCACACACACACAGTCACACACACACAGTCACACACACAGTCACACACACACACACACACACAGTCACACACACAGTCACACACACATCACACACACACACACACACAGTCACACACACACACACACACACACATCACAAAACAGTCCACACACACAGTCCACACACACAGTCACACACACAGTCACACACACACACAGTCCACACACACACAGTCACACACACACACACACACACAGTCACACACACAGTCACACCACACACACACAGTCACACCACACATCACACACACACACAGTCACACACCACACGTCACACACACACAGTCACACACACACAGTCACACACACAGTCACACACCACACACACACACAACACACACACACAGTCACACACACAGTCACACACACACCACACACACACACACAGTCACCACACAGTCACACACACACACACACACACAGTCACACACACACAGTCACACACACAGTCACAACACATCACCACACAGTCACACACACAGTCACACACACACCCCACACAGTCACACACACACACACAGTCACACACACAGTCACACACACACACACAGTCACACACACACAGTCACACACACATACACACACAGTCACACACACACAGTCACACACACACAGTCACACACACACACACAGTCACACACACACACAGTCCACACACACAGTCACACCACACAGTCACACACAGTCACACAGTCACACACACAGTCACACACACACAGTCACACACACACAGTCACACACACACACACACACACAGTCACACACACACTATCCCCTCAGAACCACGACCCAAACAGAACCGGCTCGGTTCTCCAACCCGACCGGCTCCAGAACCTTCAGTCCGTTTCTTCCAAACAATCTGAGTTTAGTATTTCTGCTGCAGCAGCTAATGTTAGCTAAATGACGGCTAGCTTGTCCATGGTGGCCCAAGGTGCGGCCCGGGGGCCGTTTGTGGCCCCTGACTTCAGTTCAGAAGGACCAAGTCAGATGTTTGGAGACTTTCTGTCTTTAATTTGGACCAAATTCTGTTCAATTCATTGTTGGAGGTGAAAAAACTTTTTGTTTGGCTCTTTTGTTGTTTTGACCGACGTGTCACCTGAGTTATTGCATGTATATTATGCTAAGCTACATAAGCTACACTGAACAAACACATAAGCTCCGTGTCAAATGTCAGAGTTTCATGAACATTTGGGTTTACAGAGAAACTCAAACTTTCTTTTCAGTGATTCCTGATCTTCATACTGACATCGTGGTTCGGCTGCAGCGGATTGACAGTCCTGATCGGGTCAGGATGAGGATCTGGTTCTGACCCAGTTGGACCAATCAGCTGTGTGTTGCTGGTCTGAGCCGGTTCGATGCCGGACCCTGAGCCGTGAGCCGCTGCTCTGCTGGCTCCAGCGGCTCCACATGACATCTGAGGCTTTATGACTGGAGACAAGATGGAGCCTTTTATTGTCCTCATCTTGTCTGATCACCCAGTGGACATGTCCCACAATGCACTGGGAAAATAACTCACTGTTGTCAGTGTTGATGCTCACTGACAGCAGGATAGGACACAAACCAAGAGAAATATTAGTTATGAACAATAAAATGTCAGCAAATGCTCATCTACAGTTGTTAACTCCACATCTGACATTTATAGTTTAGCTGAGTGTAGCTAACCAGAATGCTAACGTTGTTTCCACGGTTACCATAAACCTATGGTAACCGCTATCTGTACAAAAGTTTTCATGAATTAAAATACATTTTTCTGGTCTCAACAGAAATGGACACGTTAGAGGAAACATGGACGGATAAAACATTCAGTCATATTCCTCATATTCACGTTTATTTCACTTTCTGTGGTTATTCTGTTACCGTGTCACTTCCATTTAAATAATAATCAGCATTCAGTGAAGGTGTCTCTGTCATGACCTTTGACCTCTAACAGGGTCCTGCTGGGCTGGAGAGCCGCTGATCAACCTGACGGACTGCAGCTCCCATGATGCACTGCAGCAGCCGACCATGATGTAATGCAGTGGTTCCCAAACCTTTTCTTCTGCCCCCCCCCCCATGGTTTACTAATATCTGTCTGGTTGAACGAGTTGGGGGGGGGGGCAACGTTTAGGGGGGCAAAACGAATCATAGCTGAACATAGACAACAACACCGTTAGCCTGCAGGCTACTTGCTAACCAGCTGCTGTATTGATGTTAGCTAGTCGTCTGTTAGCTGCTTCACCTGCAGCAGCATCAGGTGGAAACCCAGCATGTAGCGTCATGATGCGTTTAGAGGCGGCTCGGAAAAACAGGTTACCATGGTAACGACGGATTAGACAGTTTAACTGCTGATAAAGTGACAGAGACACAGATGTGGGGAGTGAAGCTCTACTGTTCCAGACTGACAGGAATAACAGAGAGTCGGTCATTCTGAGGTAAAAACCCAGAACATTCAGCGTTCAGGTTCTGTTTCTTTCATCCAGGCGGCTTCGCCCCCCTGCAATGGCACAGCGCCCCCTCTAGGGGGCGCGCCCCACAGTTTGGGAACCTCTGATGTAATGGAACTGAGGACCAGCAACAATGAGGTCACCTCCAGCCAATCAGCAGAGAGCACGCCAAGCCCCGCCCCCTGCGAGCTGAGCTTCAGGATGCAGCATCAACACACACACACACACACACACATCGGTGATCCTGCTGCAGAGGGTTCTGGTTCTGGTTCTGTTCTGGTTCTGACTGAACATCTGGGAAGGATGACATCATCATCTCGGTTGGTGAGATGATGATGTCATCGAGCATGAGGTCACCTCTCTGCTGTGAGCAGTGATGTCACTGGTTCCGGAGGTTCTGTCCACATGACCGGGATCCGAACCAGGCAGCTGATCGGTCCTGATCCAGAACCAGGCAGCTGATCGGTACAGCAGCTCCGTCTGGTTCTGGAGGTTCTGTCGGCGTCGTGACGCTCGGTGGTTCCGGTCGTGTCCGTGGCTCGGGTGACTCACTGTCTCCTTCCACGGATTAAACTCCCACGGCGGCTCCACGGCGCCCCTGCTGGCCGCCGCGCCGCGCTGCACCTTCACATGCTCACCTGCTGCCGGTACCGTTTCACGTTTTATTTGTATTTATTAAAGTAATTACTAACTTCAAAATTATGTTATTGGTCCCAAAGGAAAATTAAATAAATTGCATAATAAACAAAAATTCAGAATTTTGGGATATTTATTCA
>CM065355.1:35643628-35661128 GCA_033032245.1 Poecilia picta | reverse complement strand
TCCTGCTGCTTCCTGCTCTGCGCCGCCACCTGGTGGACAGGAGGCTGTTCACAACCAGAACCAGAACCGGGACAGAGCAACACAGGAGCCAGAACTCACCAGCTGCCGCCGCAGACGCTCATACTCCGGGCGGTAGTCTCTGAAGAGATTAAACCATCAGATCCCGACCTTTGACCCCGACCAACTGGGCCTGTGTAGGTTCTGTCTGGGTTGTGACTCACCTGTGGTACTCCTGGGCTGCCTCCTCCACCTGAGTGAACAGCTGGCCCAGCCCACTTCCTGTCACCGCGGAAACGCCCACCACCTGTCACACAGCCCAAACATCAGTCAGGTCCAAAGAACCAAAAACAGGCCCGTCTGGGTCCGGTCCGGTCCGTACCCTCAGGCTGGTGTAGAACTCGTCCAGAACCAGGCTCATGGACCGGGTCAGGTTGCTGACGTAGGACGTCTCCTGGTTCAGAGCGTCCTGGAACGCCTCGAAGTCCTGCATCCACTCCACGGCGAAGCTGTGCTCGATGATGTCCGTCTGCAGCCAGAGGTCAAAGGTCAACATGGGGTCGGCGGGAGGTCACAACAACAACCACCAGGAAGCAGCTGACCTTGTTCATGGCCACGATGAAGGGCAGCTTGGTCTTATAGAGGATGCTGGGAGAGAGAAGAGACCATCAGAACCCAAAGCTCTGCTGTGGAGTGAGTTTCCTCTGGTCCTGCAGCGCCATCTGCTGGTTCCCATGAAGAACTGCAGATGTTTTTAATCAACGCTTCAGCTTCTTTTGTTAAACATTTTACTGCCTGACATCCAACAGCAGGATTCCTTCAGGCTGCGTTCACACTGCAGTTGTTAATATGTTGCTAATATGTTGTTAATTGGGTCACTTCAGGCTGCGTTCACACTGCAGCTGAAGTGACCCAATTCCAATGTTTTTGACGTACTGCGACCTGTATCCGATCTTTTCATGGCAGTGTGAACAGCTCAGGTCGGATTCTTTTAGAATGTGACCCATATCGATACGGATCCGATTCAAATGGACCAGAACGTCCAGGTCTCATTCATCCGAACTGAACGTCACTGATTCTCAACAAATCTGTGCTTGAACATGGTGTTCGTGATGGACAGACCGTGACGAGCACAGAAGTCCAACAACAGAACACGACTCGAGTTCAGATCAGGGGGGCCGTTCCTCCCCACCAGCCCCTCCAGGTCTCACTGCCCATGTGAGCATTGAAGTCCCCCAGCAGAACAAGGGAGTCCCCAGGAGGGGCATCTCCAGTCCCCCTCTAAGGACTCCAAGAAGGGGGGTAATCTGAACTGTTGTTCGGCCCGTAAGCACAGACAACAGTCAGAACCCGTCCCCCACCCGTAGGCGGAGGGAGGCGACCCTCTGTCCACCGGGGTAAACCCCAACGTACAGCGCCAAGATGGGGGGCAACAAGTCTGCCCACTCCTGCCCGGCGCCTCTCGCCGTGGGCAACTCCAGAGTGGAAGTACATCCAGCCCGTCTCAAGGAGAACCAGAACCAGAGCCATGTGTCGAGGTGAGGCCAGAACCTCTCAGCCTCACACACCAGCTCCGGTTCCTTCCCCACCAGAGACGTGACGTTCCACGTCCCAAGAGCTTCTGCAGCCGAGGATCAGACCTCCAGGGTCCCCCAGACCTCCAGGGTCCCCCAGACCTCCAGGGTCCCTCCAGACCTCCAGGGTCCCCCCAGACCTCCAGGATCCCCCAGACCTCCAGGGTCCCCCCAGACCTCCAGGGTCCCCCAGACCTCCAGGGTCCCCCAGACTTCCAGGTTCCCCCCAGACCTCCAGGGTCCCCCAGACCTCCAGGGTCCCCCAGACTTCCAGGTTCCCTCCAGACCTCCAGGGTCCCCCCAGACCTCCAGGGTCCTCCAGACCTCCAGGGTCCCCCAGACCTCCAGGGTCCCCCCAGACCTCCAGTGTCCCCCCAGACCTCCAGTGTCCCCCCAGACCTCCCCAGACCTCCAGGGTCCCCCAGACCTCCAGGGTCCCCCAGACCTCCAGTGTCCCCCAGACCTCCAGTGTCCCCCCAGACCTCCAGGGTCCCCCAGACCTCCAGGGTCCCCCAGACCTCCAGTGTCCCCCAGACCTCCAGTGTCCCCCAGACCTCCAGGGTCCCCCAGACCTCCAGGATCCCCCAGACCTCCAGGGTCCCCCCAGACCTCCAGTGTCCCCCAGACCTCCAGGGTCCCTCCCTCGGCTGCCCCCCATGACGCATTGCCCCCGACCCCTTTGGCCCCTCCGACAGGTGGTGAGCCCGTTGGAGGGGGACCCAGGTCTCCTCTTGGGGCTGAGCCCAGCCGGACTCCATGGGTAAAAGCTCGGCCACCAGGCGCTCGCCATCGTGCCCCCCCTCCAGGCCTGGCTCCAGAGGGGGGGCCCAGGTGACCCGCGTCCGGGCGAGGGAAAACCAAGTCCAATGTTATTTCACATCATATGGGTCTTCAGAAAATATAAATATTTAAAATAAAATAGAGTAATAAAAAACTAAAAACTGTTACATAGAGAAAACCTTTTTCTATGATTTTTATAGTTGCAGAATTAGCAGGTTGTCTCCAGTTAAATGTCTGTTTTAGAAACTTTTGGGCTCCTTTCCAGATCCCTTCATACGGTGAAGAGGAGAATAATTCGTCCTGCTGCGACCGCGATGCTAATGTCCTCACTTTGAGGACAGCCGTCCAGCTGTCGTCCAACCCGAACTGAATGAGACATTGTTGTCTGGGGAACAATGGAGGCAAATCACCTTAAGTTAAACTTTGTCTTATCGATGTGTGAAAATGGACAGACTCTGTGGTCTAAAGATATGCAAAACAGCTCAGTTTTACTTTGATTTATTTGCTGAAATTGAAAATTTCTAAGAACTTTAGATTTTTGATCTAAAATAGAAATGAGTTTGATGCCCCTGAAATATGGGATGAAAAGCAAGTGAACCATGAACTACTGTATTTTGAATGTAAACAAGACTAAAGAGTGAGATATTTGGAATGATGGCGCCAGCAAATGAAGACTCTGTGATGTCACTGGCAATCAGATCTGTGATGTCATCAACTGCAGAATTGTATGTAACACAAATCTGCATAATTTTCATTGCTTGCAATATCACTGACCCGTTCAGACATTCGCAAAGCCCTTTCGAAGCGACCGTTCAGGAAGTTTACGAAGCCACGATTTTATTGATTGAATATCGGAGAAAATGTCACATCGTGCACCGAGAGACCAGAGTGGAGTGATGGGGACCCATCACTCCACGAGAAGTGGAGCCCAGCCAAACCCCCAAGACCGGATCCCTCCTGCGGACCCGAATGCCTTTCAGGGGGAAATCCAACGGCTGCACTACCTTCTGGAGATGGAGAGAGCCGGAAGGTATGAAGACCACCAGAAACTGGGCGACCAGGAGGCAGAACTGGAGGAGACTAAAGTCCAGTGGAAATGGCAGAAAGCTCTCAAGGAAACCTTCTTCAACAAGAAAAAAGAGGCAAAGAGGGAACTTGAGAGAGTGGAGAAGTTCAGTGACCCAGCAGCCCTTAAAGCTGCGGCCATTGCTGCAAAGGTTAACATCGATGTGAAGGGCAAGAAGAAGAAGTCCTTACAACAAGACTATGTGGAGCTAAAGGTGGCCCACATCCTCAGCCAGGAATCCTTTACAGCTGAAATACTGGCTGAGAGGAAGAAAAGTGAGACGCTCCAAGAAGAACTGGACAAAGTAAAGACTTCCTACAAGGAGCTGGACTCCAGGTATGAAGCTGAGGTTTCTCTTCTGAGGCAGGAGGCCGAGACGCTAAAGACTCGTGTAGAGAAGCTCAGTGAGAAACAACGGCTGCTGGAGAAAATGACGACTGAAAAGGATGACATGATTCAGAAAATGTCAGAAAAGATCGATATCCTACAGGACCGTGAGAAAAGCCTGGAAGAAGAACTGGAGCAGAACAAACTCTCACACATTGATCTCCTTTCCAAGTATGAAGGCCAGGTTTCTAGACTGGAAAGAGACGTAGAAACGTATCGACAGAAGGTCAATGAAGAGAGAGACGCCAACCTGAAAACAACGAATGAGAACCGTCAGCTCATTGAGATACTAAGAGCTGAGGATAAGTTCTCCGAAAAACTGTCGATAATGCTCACAGCTACGCAAAACACTGGGAACATGCTGCTGAATGACCTGGATCAGCTTCAGGCTTCATACGATGAGCTGCAAAGTATGTATAACAAAGACATCATGAGTTTATCCCAGCAGCTCGAGGCGTCGATGCAGAAGGTGAAGAAGCAGGAAACGGCTCTTACAGACCAGGAAACCAAACAGAAGCTTCTTCACGAGTTACACCAGAGGTTTTCTACTATCCTGCACCAGCAGGTAGAAAACCTGGAGCTCCAGGTCGTTCAGCAGAGAGAAGCTTATCTGCAGAAATCTGAGGAGGACGAGGCTCTGATCACCAGCTTGAGAACAACGAACGCCGTCCTCCTCAACAACTCAGCCAACGAGATTCAATTCCTGCAGGACAAGGAAAGAGAGACTCGGGCTGAGTTGGAGACGTTCAAAGTTACTGCTGGGAAACAGGCTGACCAAACCCAGCAGGAGATCATCTGGGTGGAAGAGATGGAGGGAGCAAAAGAAGAGCTGATGCCTGAAACTCCAGGAGCAGAAAAAGAAGATTTCCAAGAGGAGGAGCAGGAAAACTTGGAGGTTCAGTTCAACCTGATCAGATCTCCAAGTCAGGAAGTTTCTTTAAAGGACGAATTATCATCAGAAACCTTTCTAGGTTGTTCCTCAGACCTGGAACCTGCAGAAGAACCCAAGATCCCTGCAGAAGAACCCAAGATCTCTGCAGAACAAACCAAGATCCCTGCAGAACAAACCAAGATCCCTGCAGAACAAACCAAGATCCCTGCAGAACAAACCAAGATCCCTGCAGAACAAACCAAGATCCCTGCAGAACAAACCAAGATCCCTGCAGAGAACCCAAGATCCCTGCAGAAGACCAAGATCCCTGCAGAACAAACCAAGATCCCTGCAGAAGAACCAAGATCCCTGCAGAAGAACCCAAGATCTCTGCAGAACAAACCAAGATCCCTGCAGAACAAACCAAGATCCCTGCAGAACAAACCAAGATCCCTGCAGAAGAACCCAAGATCCCTGCAGAAGAACCCAAGTCCCTGCAGAACAAACCAAGATCCCTGCAGAACAACCAAGATCCCTGCAGAACAAACCAAGATCCCTGCAGAACAAACCAAGATCCCTGCAGAACAAACCAAGATCCCTGCAGAAGAACCCAAGATCCCTGCAGAAGAACCCAAGATCCCTGCAGAACAAACCAAGATCCCTGCAGAAGAACCCAAGATCCCTGCAGAAGAACCCAAGATCCTGCAGAAGAACCAAGATCCCTGCAGAAGAATCCGAGATCCTGCAGAACAAACGAGATCCTGCAGGAGAATCCAAGATCCTGCAGAACAAACCAAGATCCTGCAGGAGAATCCAAGATCCCTGCAGAGACATCCTGGAGATGTGGATAAAACTGAAACCCTCCAGGATGGTAGAAGAAAAAGTCCAAAAGTCTGTTTGGAAAAGATAAGAAACTTCCTCGGATGGAAGAAATCAACCAGACGACCAAAGAGAGAAGAGAGTCAGGATCAGGCCTAAGAATGACTCTTGTTGTGAACGTGGCGCCGAGCGACGCTCCGTCAGGACGACCTCTGAAAGGTCAAAGTTCCCCCGACTGACAAAGCAGAACAAAGATCCCAACCGACTGTAAAAACGTGGGCAGCGCGGTGGTGCAGCGGTTAGCGCTGCGCCTTCACAGAGCTGATCTGTGTGGAGCTTCATGTTCTCCCCGTGTTTGCGTGGGTTTTCTCCAGGTACTCTGGTTTCCCCCCACATCCCCCAAAACATGCCGGTCAGGTCAGTTGGTCACTATAAATTGCCCCCAAAAGAAACTCCAGATTGAACGAACCGTTTCAACCTTTTCCCTTCGCTGTTCTAGCGCCAGACGGTTCGATGCCACGACACTCAGCTCAATGTTTATGCCAACGTGTTGATTTAAGAGTTTAAATTCTTCCTTTAATTATGATGATTTCTGGTTATTTTCACTGTTCTTGTGCTTTTATGGTTTGTCCTTTAGTTTTGCCTTTTCTACTCACTTTTTGTATTGAATTGCACTGAATTGCAGCTCGTTATTCAGTTTAGATCCGTATTTTAAATCAGATTAGCTAAAGGATCATGCAGTGGCTTTTTTAGTGGCTGTAAATGTGACTGTAGTGTGAAGAGCTTTGAGTCGTCAACCTGACCAGCAAGGCTCTTCATAAGTTCAGTCCATTTACCTGTTTTCTTTGATAAATCCTGGTTTTATACCAAACATGAAGCGGATTTAACACTTTTGGACCTTTTCAGTCTGAACCCTGAAGAAGCCCAAACTTGTTATATCTGGTTTGTTTGTTATAAGAAGCAAACAGGTTTTATCAAAGATAAAAGTTACAGTGTGATCTTTGTGTTAGTCTTTATTTAGAATAATGGATTCAAGACAGAATAACAAACTTAACAATAAAGTGCAATTTAACATGAAAAACTGTAGGAAAGGGAAAAACAAAGAACAATCCATCAAAGTATGAAAGCAGAGAATCTAATGAGAAATCATTTCTATTTCAGGAAGAAATTCATCCTTAGATTAATACTTTGTAATAAATATAAAGCTTTTGTGTTGTTGAGCTTTGAGTCGTCTGCTGCTATAAAAGAGAAGAAAAAGGACCAAGAAACGTCTAATTCACCTCCTCATGTTACTAAACTTTATTCTCTCTCTCATTTTCTCTCCTTACATAATAATAGGTTAAATACACACACACACACACACACACACACACACACACACACACACACACACACACACACACACACACACACCACACACACACCATCCCCTCCATGGCTGCCACCTTATCGTGGTGGGGGGGTTTCAGTGTCCCAGTGATCCTGGTTGTGCTGCTGGGGCTTCATCCCCAATGCTGACGGTCCAGGTGAGGAACCAGACCAAGTGCAGCCCAAACATCCCAGATGATGAATACGAGGTTAGAAACGCTAACAGAGGAAAGTCAGATGGTTTATCTGATCAATTATTCATGAAGGTTTTCAAAAGGCTCCCTGAACAATTTACAAACTTAAATTCAAACCAGATCTGCAGGGACTTTATTGTCACAATTTACATTTTTGTAGCTTTTCAAGTGTAACAAACAAACCTTCAAATGATATAAGTGACAAAAAAAAAACAATAAATAATTTAAATTAAAAATAAAACTAAAATTGATAGCAAAACCTTCATGTTCTTGGTTGAAGTTAATTTGAAATCCATTCTGGTTGGAGAAATCCTATAAAGCAAATATTCGACTGCAAAATCACAAAATATTCCACGTATTTCTGTGCAGTTTCTTGTGGAAATATCTTATTACACTTAAAAAGATTAAATAACTTAGAAATAAGTTTTAGCAAGAAATATGAGCTCATTTTAAGTAAATAATTCCTTAATATTGTCATCAATATTCTGGTTTTGATCGTTTTTAAGTGACGTGTCTCCACTTCGTCACCAGGGGGCGGTAGAGCTCTCCTTATGAACAATCACCATGGCAACAGGCGTTGGACGCTGAGGGAAAAGAGACGCTCTCTGTGACGTCATGTGATGACGGTGCTGCCTTCAGGCGCGGCTCCGAAATCTTAAAGCCGCCAACAGGAAACATTTAGTGACTTTAGGAATGTAAAAAGGAACCAGATGAACCTTTATTATTCAATAAAAGATTGTTGTGATTGTTTAAAATACATTGACGTTTGTATCAAAGGCAAGAAAATAAATGTAAACATGTTTAGTTATTTGTATAAAACTGTAAACTTCAGTTTACAGTTTTAAGCTGAGTTTGACCCTTAAAACACTTAGTAACTGTTTTTAGATTATAACTTTTAAATAGTTGCAATTTAAATTAAATGTTTCACATGGATTCTTTTAATCTAAACTAAAACTTTGCAACTTTTATTAAAACGTTGACACAGTTTATGAGACAGCATGGGGAAGGGAAGCAGATACACAAGCATGATTGACAGCGCCTCCTGGCTCTGATTGGTTGTTTACGGATTGATTTTCTTTTATTAGATTTTACGTCTCATAACTTAAATATGTCATTTTCTAGGAGTTCCTGCAGCTTTAAGGGTTAATCGATCACTAAACCAGCTGATGATTATCAGGACCGGTTCAGTTCTAACAGGCTCCAGAACATCTGGTTCTGGTTCTAACCTAAGAGCTCAGAGTGTTTTCTAGACCCAGAACCGGGTCGGTACCTGCAGGCGTACAGCATGTTGGACATGAAGGTGACGGGGTGGACGCTGCGGGACGTGTCCATCACGTAGACGACCACGCAGGGGAACGAGGACGCCTGGAGAACACAAACAGCTCCGGGTCAGAACCGGGACCCACCAGAACCGGGACCCACCAGAGCCAGGACCCACCAGAGCCTCGGTGATGATGGTTCCGGACGCCGACCAGGTGAAGACTTCGATCTGACCCGGCGTGTCGATCAGGACGAACCTGCGGAGACATCAGCAGCAGAACTTCAGGTTCTGGACCCAAACAGAACCGGTACACTGGTCAGGAGCAGCTGGTACCGACCGGTGGTTCTGACGCTTCTTCTCGATGAACTGCATCACCTGAATGACACCAGAACACAGAGACTGTCAGGAGCAGAACCAGGTCCAATCACAGGTTCTGGTACCGAACCGGGTCTGATCAGAGGCGACAGCAGAACCGGGTCCTCTGGACCGGGTCGGGTCACCTGGTCGAACCGCGTGGCAAACAGGTTTAGCGCCGTGACGATGCCGCCGTTCGGGCCCAGTCCGTACTGCTTCATCACCTCCTTGTAGTTCACCGTGTCCCGGATGTCTGAGGGACAGAGGACAGGCTGAGGACGGGGGACAGCGTCCAGAACCGGGACCAGGCAGAACCGGAAGCCAGAACTCACCGATGTTGGCCGGAAACGGAACCTCGTGCACAGCCGGGTCCAGGTTGATGACGTAAGGAGGCGAGTTCTGGGCGTGTAGGTGAGCCGTGAGTCTCTGTGGGACAAAGACAGGGAGGTAACCAAGCAACCCGGTAGAAACCAGGCAACCCGGTAACCAGGCAACAGGGTAACCAGGCAACCCGGTAACTACCAGGCAACCCGGTAACCAGGCAACCTGGTAACTACCTGGTAACCTGGTAACCAGGCAACCAGCTAACCCAGCAACCAGGCAACCCGGTAACCAGGCAACCGGGTAACCAGGCAACAGGGCAACCAGGTACCCGGTAACCAGGCAACCCGGTAGCCAGGCAACCAGGTAACCAGGCAACCTGGTTACATGGTAACTAGGTAACCAGGTAACCCGGGAAACCAGGCAACAGGGTAACCAGGCAACCTGGTAACCCGGTAACCAGGCAACCTGGTAGCTAGGCAACCCAATAACCAGGCAACAGGGTAACCAGGCAGGTAACCAGGCAACCCGGTAGCTAGGCAACCCAGTAACCAGGCAACCCGGTAACCAGGCAACAAGGTAACCCGGTAAATAGGCAACCCGGTAACCAGGCAACCCGGTAACCAGGCAACCTGGTAACTACCTGGTAACCCGGTAACCAGGCAACCAGCTAACCCAGCAACCAGGCAAACCGGTAACCAGGTATGGCGGTAACCAGGTAACCTGGTTACCCGGTAACTAGGTAACCAGGTAACCCGGGAAACCAGGCAACCTGGTAACCCGGTAACGAGGCAACAGGGTAACCAGGCAACCTGGTAACCAGGCAACCTGGTAACCCGGTAACCAGGCAACCCGGTAGCTAGGCAACCCGGTAACCAGGCAACCCGGTAACCAGGCAACCTGGTAACTACCTGGTAACCCGGTAACCAGGCAACCAGCTAACCCAGCAACCAGGCAAACCGGTAACCAGGTATGGCGGTAACCAGGTAACCTGGTTACCCGGTAACTAGGTAACCAGGTAACCCGGGAAACCAGGCAACCTGGTAACCCGGTAACGAGGCAACAGGGTAACCAGGCAACCTGGTAACCAGGCAACCTGGTAACCCGGTAACCAGGCAACCCGGTAGCTAGGCAACCCAGTAACCAGGCAACCCGGTAACCAGGAAACAGGGTAACCAGGCAACCTGGTAACCAGGCAACCCGGTAGCTAGGCAACCCAGTAACCAGGCAACCCGGTAACCAGGCAACAGGGTAACCAGGTAACCCGGTAACCAGGCAACCAGCTAACCCAGCAACCAGGCAACCCGGTAACCAGGTATGGCGGTAACCAGGTAACCTGGTTACCTGGTAACTAGGTAACTAGGTAACCGTAACCAGGCAACAGGGTAACCCGGTAACCAGGCAACCCGGTAGCTAGGCAACCCAGTAACCAAGAAACAGGGTAACCAGGAAACAGGGTAACCAGGCAACCCGGTAGCTAGGCAACCCAGTAACCAGGCAACCCGGTAACCAAGCAACCCGGTAAATAGGTAACCCGGTAACCAGGCAACCAGGTAAACCGGTAACCAGGCAACCCAGTAACCAGGCAACAGGGTAACCAGGTAACCCGGTAACCAGGCAACCCGGTAACTACCTGGTAACCCGATAACCAGGTAACCTGGTAACTAGGTAACCAGGTAAGCCGGGAAACCAGGCAACCTGGTAACCCGGTAACCAGGCAACAGGGTAACCAGGCAACCGGGTAACCAGGCAACCTGGTAACCCGGTAACCAGGCAACCCGGTAGCTAGGCAACCCAGTAACCAGGCAACCCGGTAACCAGGAAACAGGGTAACCAGGCAACCCGGTAAATAGGCAACCCGGTAACCAGGCAACCCGGTAGCTAGGCAACCCAGTAACCAGGCAACCCGGTAACCAGGAAACAGGGTAACCAGGCATCCCGGTAACCAGGCAACCCGGTAACTACCTGGTAACCCGATAACCAGGCAACCTGGTAAACCGGTAACCAGGCATCCCGGTAACCAGGTAACCCGGTAACCAGGCAACCCGGTAACCAATGCGCTGAGCAGCAGCCGGTTTGGATCAGAACTTGTTCTGAAAACGAGCAGAATGTAGAATGAAGCTGCTGAGGTTCAGTTCATCAGAACCGAACCGAACCTGAATACCAGAGGCACAGCGTCACCGGGTCCAACGGGACTCTCTGAGCAGAACCCGAACCTGTTGGCCCTGTTCGCAGGCGGAACCGGTCCAGAACACGGACCAGATGAAGATCCGGCCTGTGCTGCTGCCGTCGCGCGCTGCCTCACCTGGACAAAGGTGGTCTTTCCGGAACCCGCCATGCCCAACACGATGAGACACACCGGGGAATCCGGACCCGGACCCGAACCTCCCTCCGCTCCTGCTGCCGAACTGTCTCTGCTCTCCGGAGAATCCGCCGGTGCCGCTGCCGCCATGTTGGTGGATGGCCGTAAACAGGCAGGCTGTGCCGTAAAACAGGGCGCGACGAGCCGCTTCGGCCAGCAGAGGGCGCCAAGGTGCAGAAAAAAATAATAAAAACATTTACATTTAAACAACAGAGGCAAGAAAAATAATATGTAAAAAATAAATAAAAAAATGTCCGGAGTTTATTTGACATTAAAATAAATATCAGTGATTCTTAAGAATAGGGACAAAACAGGTCCTATGGATAAGGCACAAAATTTGAATAAAATGTACACAAAATATAATTTTTTCAAATATCTGACTAAACTAACCTGGTCATGTGACACAACTATGTATATTTTCCAGGTATTTGCTGAATATTTTTTATTTTAAACATTGTAGTCGGTGGATGATGCCTGTTAAAGCCTTTGTCCAGGAGCAGAAATCAATACATTATAATACAGTAGTTTAAAACAATTAAAGAAATACTAAAATTATATATTATGACAATTAAGTATAAGTAGTCATATAAATAATTATAAATGTACCAATAAATTGAATTAAAAATCATTTTTGTATATTTTCCAACTCCATTGAAATTTGTCCTTAGTTTTTGTCGACACCCGTCAGAAATGATAAGAATGTAAAAATAAATCAGGCTTTATTGGGGGCAGCAGAACTTCTGAGGACCCCATGACCACTTCCTGTTTCTTCCTTTGCTAAGAGACTAGTTAACTCTGGTTAGCTTAAGGCTAGTTAGCTCTGGTTAGCTTAAGGCTAGTTAGCTCTGGTTTCCTTAAGGCTAGTTAGCTCTGGTTAGCTTAAGGCTAGTTAGCTCTGGTTAGCTTAAGGCTAGTTAGCTCTGGTTAGCTTAAGTTATTTAGTTTTTTCTTCTTTTTATTCTTAAGTTTTTTTGTCACAACCATGATGAGTCGACACCATAACTGACAATTTACAAAACTTTGATGACAGTTTGTGAAATAAAAGCTTAATTTCGGTAAATTGTAAAGATTTCATGGACCTGATGAGCTACAATATGGCCGCCTTCAGATTAACATCATATAAATTGAAGTAATTTGCCTTTTTGTCAATCCATCAGTTTTTGTGACTCTTTCAGTGAAATTGTTGTCAAATCTCACTTAAATGTTCAGTTAATTCATTTTAATGTATTTTACATAAATTTCATTACTTCACATGAACCAAGTTTTTCATTTTACTCACTAGTTTGTCACCTTCAGTTCAGTGTCAACTCCGTCAGATGGACTTTTTATTGTTTTTTGTTTTAAATAATATTTATTTTGTTTCTTGAGAAGCTTTTGTCTGTAAAATGAGTAGAAATATCACTAACAAGGTCATTAAAAATTATTTTTAATTTATTTTTGTCAGATGGTGATAACAACGTTCTGGGTCAGGTCCATTAAAAATGTCATTTTAAAAAAATGTTGCAACTGGGAGCCTGAACCTCAGCATCTTTACATTTCCAAAACATTATTTGACATATTTGTATACATAAACTTGAGAAATAACAAAAAAACAATTATGGGAAAATTAAAACCCATTTTGTCCCTATTTTCAATAATCACTGATATATATTAAAATAAATATAAAAATGTTTTTAATATTAAATATTTCGTATATTTTTCTTTCAGTATTTTATCAGTTTAATATTTGTTGATAATTTTCTGATAAACATCTAAAGCTGATCAGCCCGGTGAAGGTCCAGGTGAAGAACACGGCATTCCTCACCTGGTTACCATAGCAGCCGACTGTCAAAAATAATACTTCAGGTGATCAGTTAAGGTTCAACCACTCACCTGAAGTACTTCTTTTTGTCTGATGTCGTGCTGACCCAGTGGACCTCTGCAGGTGTTCAGGGTTAATTCACTCGTGTGGAAAAAAAGACCAGTCCAATTATTAAATTCAACAAAAAATTTAAATATATTTTTTTATTACGCTTATGTAATGTTCTGATCTTCTGAGTCTTTAAAGGCTTAAAGAAATTACTTTGTGTAATAATTCTAAAGAATGAGCTTCATTTTGAAATGTTGAAGTGTTTCATGTCCCAGTTTAGGAACAAACGGAAACCCGGCAGTTTGAAATATTTAATCTGTAACTCGTTGCAGTTGGACCTGGTGGCGCCGTTCAGCGGATCGGATCAGCAGGACGGGACGAGGCCAGCGGATATCTGCGACCCGTCCGCTCTCCACGGAAACGCTCGCTGATACCTGGTTCCCCTGACAACAGGCTGATGACCTTCAGGTCCTGCCCTGCCGAGGCAGGATGTTGAAGTCGTGGCGGTGAGATGACCCCGATGTTTTTATCGGCCTGTTTTGTCCCAAACATGGAGAGCTGGCCGTTCTTCTCACGGAACCGATAAAGAGAAAACGAACCAGGAAGCTGAAGAGGAACTAACAGACGTTCAGGCTGGAGCCGCTGCTGGTCCCAACCTGAGAGGCGACAGAAACATCTGGAATCCTGATCAGCACTAAAACACGACACAGGAGACATGATGCACACAGAGTCTGACTGCGAATAGGGCAGATCACCGCAGACCCGATCGATCAGAGCCGATCGATCGGACCCGATCGATCAGAGCCGATCGATCAGAGCCGATCGATCGGAGCCGATCGATCAGACCCGATCGATCAGAGCTGATCGATCAGAGCCGATCCATCAGACCCGATCGATCAGAGCTGATCGATCAGAGCCGATCCATCAGACCCGATCGATCGGAGCCAATCGATCAGAGCCGATCCATCAGAGCCGATCGATCACCGCAGACCCGACCGATCAGAGCTGATCGATCAGACCCGATCGATCGGAGCCGATCGATTAGAGCCGATCGATCACTGCAGACTAGGGCTGTAGTGATGCAATAATCTCACGATACGATACATGATATTCTGCCCACAATACAATATATATATCGCGATATTCAGCAAACGATACAATTCAATCACTTTTGTGATTTTCTGAAAGGTTTCAGAGGGACAGAGTGATTTTGGTGACATTTTGTGACTGTTATAAAGTTGGACTGAATTAATTTAACTGAAAACTGATTAAAAGCTCCAACTACACAATACCTGGTTGTGGTTGGACACAGACTTAAAGTGGACAGCTGGACAAAATGAACCAAAGAAGTGGAGAGAAAACATGTTTGTTTTAGTTGAAACAGTCCAAACTGTAGCTGACATGCATTAGTAAAGTAAATAAAGTGAACCAAGTTCCTGCTCTGAATAGTTTGATACCTTTTTAACCTGAACATCTGAAGGAATCACTCTAAGCCTGATGACCTGGTGAAGCCAGCAGTGAGTGAACAAGGTGACAGTTGGACGTTACGATACTTGAGGATGAATATCGATTGTTTCTAGGAAGGAAAATATCGATATATATATCGCGATATCGATATTATTATACAGCCCTACTGCAGACCCAATCGATCAGATCCGATCAACTACTGCAGATCCAATAGTCTCTGATCAACATTAGATTTTATTCAGAGGTTAGAATCAGCTGACCCGGTTCGGTCCAACCAGATCCTGGAACCCAGCGGCTGTGTCCTGCCTGTTTCCATGGCGACCGTTTACCATAAACTGAGAGGAAGTGCTGTTTGCGTTCGCTGACCTCCTCAGAGTAATCAAACCATGACGAAGAGCTTCCTGTTTCCTCTTCATCTCCTCGGACTCTGCAGGTTCTGAGTCAGGCTCTGCTTTGGTTCTGGCCGGATCGGGTCAGACAGCGCCGTGGCTCTAAGCTGCTCCTTCAGAGACACCGGGTCGGAACCAGAACTCATCTACTTCCTAAGTCACAAACATAAGATCCATCTGTCATGTGATAACATTGTTGTTTTCCGAACGGCTCCGGTCCAGAACCTCCGGTCCAACCGGAGCCGGGTCAGGGACAGAACCATGATAAGAAGTCCAGAAATAACCTGGTTCTGATTAAACTGGACCCTGATTCCTGGAACGGGTCGGAGCTGGTTCAGCAGCTGGTCCCCAGCAGCCGTTTCCTGACCCGGTTGTGGTTCTACTGGGCTGTGAGGCTGAAGGCGGCCCAGTAAAGGCCATTTACTCTTTAGGCTAAAGACCAGGAGCCATTTCTGCTGCTAGCGCTAGGCTAACATGTTAGCTTTGGTTGTCTTTACCCAGAATGCCCTGCTCTGTAGTCCACTTCCTGCTCTTAGTGCGGTCTCTGGTGCGCTTGGAGTTCACATTCAAACTGAACCAGAGTTCACTTCCACCAAACCCAGACCGAGGTCAGGAGGACCAGAGGTCAGAGGTCAACTAGCATTCACAACAACCGGACCGGACTTTCTAAACAAACGGACTGGAGTCGGGTTAAAGCGGACCGGACTGGTCTGATGGGAATGATGCGTCCTAACGGCGTCACACAGCCTGATTTTCTACGTTCTGCCCCTGGTCGGATGCCGCCCTGGGCAGAGAGCCATAAGAAACCAGCAGCAGGTCAGGGTCAGAGGTCACCTCCAGGCTGTTTCTTCAGTCTTGCTCTGGTTGTTGTGTTTTTCCGGACCAGAGCGCTGGTGTTCCGGTCCAGTCCAGTCCTGTTCGGTCCTGTCCGGTCCGGACAGGTCCGGACCTGTCCGGTCCTGTCCAGTCCGGTCCTGTTCGGTCCTCCGGTCCGGTCCGGTCCTGTTCGGTCCGGTCCGGTCCGGTCCGGTCCGGTCCTGTTCGGCTCCGGTCTTGTTCGGTCCAGTCCGGTCCGGTTTCGGTCCGGTCCTGTTCGGTCCGGTCCGTCCTGTTCGGTCCCGGTCCTGTTCGGTCTGGTCCTGTTCGGTCCGGTCCTGTTCGGTCCGGTCCGGTCCTGTTCGGTCCGGTCCTGTTCGGTCCTGTTCGGTCCGTTGTCCTGTCGGTCTCCGGTCCTGTTCTGGTCCGGTCCTGTTCGGTCCGGTCCGTCCGGTCCTGTTAGTCCGGTCCGGTCCTGTTCGGTCTCCGGTCCGGTCCTGTTCGGTCCGGTCCGGTCCTGTTCGGTCCGGTCCTGTTCGGCCTCCGGTCCGGTCCTCGTTCGATCCGGTCCTGTTCGGTCCGGTCCGGTCTCGGTCCTGTTCGGTCGTCCGGTCCTGTTCCGGTCCTGTTCGTTCCCGGTCCGGTCCGGTCCTGTTGTCGGTCCGGTCCTGGGGGTCCTGTTCGAGTCCGGTCCTGTTCGTGTCGTCCCGGTCCGGTCCTGTTGTCGGCGTCCGGTCCTTGTTCGGTCCGGTTCTGTTCGGTATCCGGTCCTCGTCCGGTCCTGTCCGGTCCGGTCCGGTCCTTGTTCGGATCCCGGTCCTGTTCGGTCCGTCCGGTCCGGTCCTGTTCGGTCCGTCGTCCGGTCCTGTTCGGTCTCCGGTCCGGTCCGTTGTCCGGTCCGTCCGGTCCTGTCCGGGTCCCTGTTCGTCCGGTCGTCGGTCCTGTTCGGATCCTCGGTCCGGTCCGGTCCTGTTCGGTCCGGTCCTGTTCGGTCCGGTCCGGTCCTGTTGGGTCCGGTCCTGTTCTGCGGTCCGGTCCGGTCCTGTTCGGTCCGGTCCGGTTCGGTCCGGTCCGGTCCTGTTCTGTCCGGTCCGGTCCTGTTCTGTCCGGTCCCTGTTCGTGTCCGGTCCTGTCCTGTTCGGTCTCCGGTCCGGTCCGGTCCTGTTCGGTCCGGTCCTGTCCTGTTCGCGTCCGGTCCGGTCCGGTCCTGTTCGGTCTCCGGTCCTGTTCGTCCGGTCCTGTTCGGCTCCGGTCCGGTCCTGTTCGGTCCGTCCGGTTCCGGTCTCGGTCCGGTCCGGTCCTGTTCTGTCCGGTCCGGTCCTGTTCTGTCCGGTCCTGTTCGGATCCGGTCCGGTCCGGTCCTGTTCGGTCCGGTCCGGTCCTGTTCGGTCCGGTCCGCTGGGAACGCTGGGAACACTGGGAACACTGGGAACGCTGGGAACACTGGCGGGAATGCTGGGAACACTGGGAACGCTCGCGGGAACGCTGGGAACACTGGGAACACTGGCGGAATGCTGGGAACACTGGGAACGCTGGGAACACTGGGAACACTGGGAATGCTGGGAACACTGGGAACCCTGGAATGCTGGGAACGCTGGCGGGAACACTGGAACACTGGAATGCTG
>CM065355.1:35526128-35638628 GCA_033032245.1 Poecilia picta | reverse complement strand
CCGGACGGGATATTTAGTTTGTAAAATACAGAAAGTGATTCCAGTCAGTTCATCCAGACACTGAAGTTAAACTGACTGGAAATAACGTGGTTCTGTTGAGAGGTTTTGGTCCGACCCGACCCGATGTGCTGGTACCGCCACCTGAACCCAGACGATGAAGACGATGCTGCTCAGATATGTCAGCAATGTATCAGGGACAAACGGTCCCATGTTGTCCGTGTCAGCAGCTCATGATCCGTATCGGATCCAACGAAATTCTGCAGAGACGTGAAACAAAGCAGTGAAATGGGGAAATGGACCTGCAGAGAAACCATCAGCAGGCAGAAGACCTGAGACCCGATTAGTCTGAGCCGGTGCTGGTAGGACGGTGGCCTGGTGGGACATTGAGTTAGTGGTTCGGTGGTCTGGTGGGTTAGGGGGTCTGTGCGTTATGGTGCGTTAGGGGGACAATGTGTTGGGGGGACAGTGATTCAATGAGTCAGTGGTTTAGTGGGACGATGCGTCAGGTAGACGATGGTCTAGATCAGGGCTGTCAAACTCAATTTCACCGAGGGCCACTTGAGCTTATCGGCCACCGTCAACGGGCCACATTGACGGTACAAATCAGGAGAGCCCAGGTTCGGTCCTCCAGATTCATTCATTCAATGGCGCATTAAATTCAAGTCTCCATTACAGACCAGAGAAAACTAAAGAGATGTAACGTTATGTTAATCCATTTGAGGAGCCAGAAGTTTATCTTGAGGAAATAAATGATGACACAAAAGTTAATTAAACTGTGACATGCGCAGTTCGCTGCTCAGCCACTGCGGACGCGGCTGCGCCGCTACAAAGAATTAAAAACCAGTGGAAGTAACTGATCCAGCAGGTTTAACAAATGGAGCCTCTGGGTCCACGTTACCCAGGAGAGCTGCCTCTGGAGGAGCTGCAGATTAACATCTGTCCGTTTCGGAAAAGCGAAAAAACAAAATAAAATAAATAAAATAAACCTGTAAAAGCCACAGCAGACCGCGAAGGGTAAAACACTCACAGATTTCAGTTGATCTGTTTGATCAGCGGCCCTGCGACAGACTGGCGACCTGTCCAGGGCGACCCCTGACCCCGCCTCTCGCCCGGAACGTCAGCTGGAGAGGCACCAGCACCTCCCGACCCCATTAAAGGGACAAGGTGTAGGAAAATGGATGGATGGATGGATGGATGTTTGATCAGCGCAGATTTTGCAGATGGGAACCAGGAGGAAGTGGTTCAGACCCCAGAGGGGAAGTGATGCTAATTTAAGTGAAGTCGCTTAATTTAATTTATTAAGTTATTGAGGCCACAGTCAGTCAGTGGTTTTTGTCACTACGGAGAAAAATGTAGATACATTTATCTGCTTAATTTGTGATGGGATCTGGATTCACGGTGAATATTAGCGAAACCGCATAAAATGCGGCTAAATAGCCGATGATTGTAATTTCACAGATAAAAATAGAACATGACCGATTTTTTTTTATGTTGTCGGTCAAGATGACGGATAGCAAAAAACGTCTAGCGCCACCTGCCGCCCTGACACCAAGTCACTCATCTTCATTCACAGTCTTACTTGTAAATCGATTTTTCTTTTCTTGGACAATTTGATGTAAGTTTGTCGATGTCTTGGTTTTATTCGCTGGTAAAATCAATAAGCAGCTTGAGGTGACTCTGCTGCTCTCTAGTGGTGAGAAGCCATAATGTTGGCCGGTAACAATCGCAATGCATTTTGGGAGATGTAGTTTGTAGTCAATTCGTGCTCAAAACATATTTTAAGTCAATTATGGGCCTATAAAACACTGGGGGGCCACATAAAATGACATGAGTTTGACACATGTGATCTAGTGGGACAATGCGTTAGGTAGACGATGGTCTAGTGGGACGATGGTCTAGTGGGACTTTGGTCTAGTGGGACGATGGTCTAGTGGGACGATGATGCGTCAGGTAGACGATGGTCTAGTGGGACGATGGTCTAGTGGGACTTTGGTCTAGTGGGACGATGGTCTAGTGGGACGATGGTCTAGTGGGACGATGGTCTAGTGGGACTTTGGTCTAGTGGGACGATGGTCTAGTGGGACGATGGTCTAGTGGGACGATGATGCGTCAGGTAGATGGTCTAGTGGGACGATGGTCTAGTGGGACGATGATGCGTCAGGTAGACGATGGTCTAGTGGGACTTTGGTCTAGTGGGACGATGGTCTAGTGGGACGATGGTCTAGTGGGTCGATGGTCTAGTGGGACGATGGTCTAGTGGGACGATGGTCTAGTGGGACGATGATGCGTCAGGTAGACGATGGTCTAGTGGGACGATGGTCTAGTGGGACTTTGGTCTAGTGGGACGATGGTCTAGTGGGACGATGGTCTAGTGGGACTTTGGTCTAGTGGGACGATGGTCTAGTGGGACGATGGTCTAGTGGGACGATGATGCGTCAGGTAGACGATGGTCTAGTGGGACGATGGTCTAGTGGGACTTTGGTCTAGTGGGACGATGGTCTAGTGGGACGATGATGCGTCAGGTAGACGATGGTCTAGTGGGACGATGGTCTAGTGGGACGATGATGCGTCAGGTAGACGATGGTCTAGTGGGACGATGGTCTAGTGGGACGATGATGCGTCAGTAGACGATGGTCTAGTGGGACGATGGTCTAGTGGGACGATGGTCTAGTGGGACGATGATGCGTCAGGTAGACGATGGTCTAGTGGGACGATGGTCTAGTGGGACGATGATGCGTCAGGTAGACGATGGTCTAGTGGGACGATGGTCTAGTGGGACGATGATGCGTCAGGTAGACGATGGTCTAGTGGGACTTTGGTCTAGTGGGACGATGGTCTAGTGGGACGATGGTCTAGTGGGACGATGATGCGTCAGGTAGACGATGGTCTAGTGGGACTTTGGTCTAGTGGGACGATGGTCTAGTGGGACGATGGTCTAGTGGGTCGATGGTCTAGTGGACGATGGTCTAGTGGGACGATGGTCTAGTGGGACGATGAATGCGTCAGGTAGACGATGGTCTAGTGGGATGATGGTCTAGTGGGACTTTGGTCTAGTGGGACGATGGTCTAGTGGGACGATGGTCTAGTGGGACTTTGGTCTAGTGGGACGATGGTCTAGTGGGACGATGGTCTAGTGGGACGATGATGCGTCAGTAGACGATGGTCTAGTGGGACGATGGTCTAGTGGGACTTTGGTCTAGTGGGACGATGGTCTAGTGGGACGATGATGCGTCAGGTAGACGATGGTCTAGTGGGACGATGGTCTAGTGGGACGATGATGCGTCAGGTAGACGATGGTCTAGTGGGACGATGGTCTAGTGGGACGATGATGCGTCAGGTAGACGATGGTCTAGTGGGACGATGGTCTAGTGGGACGATGGTCTAGTGGGACGATGATGCGTCAGGTAGACGATGGTCTAGTGGGACGATGGTCTAGTGGGACGATGGTCTAGTGGGACGATGATGCGTCAGGTAGACGATGGTCTAGTGGGACTTTGGTCTAGTGGGACGATGGTCTAGTGGGACGATGGTCTAGTGGGACGATGGTCTAGTGGGACGATGATGCGTCAGGTAGACGATGGTCTAGTGGGACGATGGTCTAGTGGGACGATGATGCGTCAGGTAGACGATGGTCTATTGGGACGATGGTACTAGTGGAGACGATGGTCTAGTGGGACGATGGTCTAGTGGGACGATGGTCTAGTGGGACGATGGTCTAGTGGGACGATGATGCGTCAGGTAGACGATGGTCTAGTGGGACGATGGTCTAGTGGGACGATGATGCGTCAGGTAGACGATGGTCTAGTGGGACGATGGTCTAGTGGGACGATGATGCGTCAGGTAGACGATGGTCTAGTGGGACGATGGTCTAGTGGGACGATGGTCTAGTGGGACGATGGTCTAGTGGGACGATGGTCTAGTGGGACGATGATGCGTCAGGTAGACGATGGTCTAGTGGGTCGATGGTCTAGTGGGACGATGGTCTAGTGGGACGATGGTCTAGTGGGACGATGGTCTAGTGGGACTTTGGTCTAGTGGGACGATGGTCTAGTGGGACGATGATGCGTCAGGTAGACGATGGTCTAGTGGGACGATGGTCTAGTGGGACGATGATGCGTCAGGTAGACGATGGTCTAGTGGGACGATGGTCTAGTGGGACGATGATGCGTCAGGTAGACGATGGTCTAGTGGGACTTTGGTCTAGTGGGACGATGGTCTAGTGGACGATGGTCTAGTGGGACGATGATGCGTCAGGTAGACGATGGTCTAGTGGGACGATGGTGTAGTGGGACGATGATGCATCAGGTAGACGATGGTCTATTGGGACGATGGTCTAGTGGGACGATGGTCTAGTGGGACGATGGTCTAGTGGGACGATGGTCTAGTGGGACGATGATGCGTCAGGTAGACGATGGTCTAGTGGGACGATGATGCGTCAGGTAACGGCGATTGAGGCCATGGAGGAGTCGTCATGCTCGCCTCGCAGTCACGCCGCACGCTGTTGTTTTTCGCCTCCCACTGCGGCACATGAAATGTTTCTCTACCTCTGAAGAGATGCACATCTGTGGAAATTCAAAAGACTCACCCCAGAAAGCCAAGGCAACCAAATCAAACATCGTTTTAATTAGGGCGGCTTTAAAAATGTCCTTATTAAAAACTCAACAGTCACGAAACAGAAAATCTTGGTCTGTCCTGCTGCATGAATTTGATGTTCAGTTTGTTTTATTCTGAGCTGTTCATTTGGTCCCAGAAAACTGGTTGAGAATGGAGAACTGAACATCTCCGCCACCGTCCTCCAGCGTCCTGGTCTCCATGGAAACGAGTGCTGTTGAGACAAAAACATGGCAACACAGAGACGCATTCATCATGACCTGCTGACCTCACCGCAGAGCTTCATGTGACACTGAGCTCTCAGGAACAACGAGTCGCCTTCTCCAAACCTTAGAGAGCCTCACCAGTCAGGAACCAGCAAGAACCAGTAAGAAACCAGCAGGAACCGGCAGGAACCAGCAGGAACCAACAAGGAACCAACCAGGAACCAGTCAGCCACTCAGGAACCAGAAGGAACCAGTCAGGAACCAACCAGGAACCAGCAGGAAACAGCAGAAAAAAGCAGGAACCAGTCAGGAACCAGTCAAGAACCAGTCAGGAACCAGTCAAGAACCAGTCAGGAACCAGCATGAACCAGTCAGGACACAGCAAGAACCAGCAGGAACCAGTCAGGAACCAACCAGGAACCAACCAGGAACCAGTCAGCCACTCAGGAACCAGAAGGAACCAGTCAGGAACCAACCAGGAACCAGCAGGAACCAGTCAGGAACCAACCAGGAACCAGTCAACCAGTCAGGAAACAGAAGGAACCAATCAGGAACCAGCATGAACCAGCAGGAACCAGTCAGGAACAGCAGGAAACAGCAGGAAAAAGCAGAAACCAGTCAGGAAACAGTCAGGAACCAGTCCGGAACCATCAAGAACCAGTCAGGAACCAGTCAGGAACTAGCCAGGAACCAGCAGGAACCAGTCAGGAACCAGTCAGGAACCAGCAAGAACCAGTCAGGAAACAGTCAGGAACTAGCCAGGAACCAGTCAGGAACTAGCCAGGAACCAGCAGGAACCAGTCAGGAACCAGCAGAAACCAGTCAGGAACTAGCAAGAACCAGTCAGGAACCAATCAGGAACTAGCCAGGAACCAGCAGGAACCAGTCAGGAACCAGCAGGAACCAGTCAGGAACCAGTCAGGAACTAGCCAGGAACCAGTCAGGAACCAGTCAGGAACCAGCAGGAACCAGTCAGGAACCAGTCAGGAACTAGCCAGGAACCAGTCAGGAACCAGCAGGAACCAGCAGAAACCAGTCAGGAACCAGCAGGAACCAGTCAGGAACCAACCAGGAACCAGTCAGGAAACAACAGGAACCAGTCAGGAACCAGTAGGAACCTGCAGAAACCAGTCAGGAACCAGCAGGAACCAGTCAGGAACCAGTCAGGAACCAGTCAGGAACTAGCAAGAACCAGTCAGGAACTAGCCAGGAACCAGCAGGAACCAGTCAGGAACCAGCAGGAACCAGTCAGGAACCAGTCAGGAACTAGCCTGGAACCAGTCAGGAACCAGCAGGAACCAGCAGAAACCAGTCAGGAACCAGCAGGAACCAGTCAGGAACCAGTCAGGAACTAGCAAGAACCAGTCAGGAACCAGTCAGGAACTAGCCAGGAACCAGCAGGAACCAGTCAGGAACCAGCAGGAACCAGTCAGGAACCAGTCAGGAACTAGCCAGGAACCAGTCAGGAACCAGCAGGAACCAGCAGAAACCAGTCAGGAAACAGTCAGGAACTAGCCAGGAACCAGTCAGGAACTAGCCAGGAACCAGTCAGGAACCAGTCAGGAACTAGTCAGGAACCAGCAGAAACCAGCAGGAACCAGCAGAAACCAGTCAGGAACCAGCAGGAACCAGTCAGGAACCAATCAGGAACCAGTCAGGAAACAACAGGAACCAGTCAGGAACCAGTAGGAACCTGCAGAAACCAGTCAGGAACCAGTCAGGAACCAGTCAGGAACTAGCCAGGAACCAGCAGGAACCAGTCAGGAACCAGCAGGAACCAGTCAGGAACCAGTCAGGAACTAGCCAGGAACCAGTCAGGAACCAGCAGGAACCAGTCAGGAACCAGTCAGGAACCAGCAGGAACCAGTCAGGAACCAGCAGGAACCAGCAGAAACCAGTCAGGAACCAGCAGGAACCAGCAGGAACCAGTCAGGAACCAACCAGGAACCAGTCAGGAAACAACAGGAACCAGTCATGAACCAGTAGGAACCAGTCAGGAACCAGCATGAACCAGTCAGGAACCAGTAGGAACCAGCAGGAACCAGTCAGGAACCAGCAGGAACCAGTCAGGAACCAACCAGGAACCAGTCAGGAAACAACAGGAACCAGTCAGGAACCAGTAGGAACCTGCAGAAACCAGTCAGGAACCAGCAGGAACCAGTCAGGAACCAGTCAGGAACCAGTCAGGAACTAGCCAGGAACCAGCAGGAACCAGTCAGGAACCAGTCAGGAACTAGCCAGGAACCAGCAGGAACCAGTCAGGAACCAGCAGGAACCAGTCAGGAACCAGTCAGGAACAGTCAGGAACCAGTCGACTACCAGGAAAGCAGACCAGTAGGACAGTCAGAACTACAGGAACCAGTCAGGAACCAGCAGGAACCAGCAGAAACCAGTCAGGAACCAGCAGGAACCAGTCAGGAACCAACCAGGAACCAGTCAGGAAACAACAGGAACCAGTCATGAACCAGTAGGAACCAGTCAGGAACCAACCAGGAACCAGTCAGGAACCAGTAGGAACCAGTCAGGAACCAGTAGGAACCAGTCAGGAACCAGTAGGAACCAGTCAGGAACCAACCAGGAACCAGTCAGGAACCAGCATGAACCAGTCAGGAACCAGTAGGAACCAGTCAGGAACCAGTCAGGAACCAACCAGGAACCAGTCAGGAACCAGCATGAACCAGTCAGGAACCAGTAGGAACCAGTCATGAACCAGTAGGAACCAGTCAGGAACCAACCAGGAACCAGTCAGGAACCAGTATGAACCAGTCAGGAACCAAGGAACCAGTCAGGAACCAGATAGGAACCAGTCAGGAACCAACCAGGAACCAGTCAGGAACCAGCATGAACCAGTCAGGAACCAGTCAGGAACCAACCAGGAACCAGTCAGGAACCAGCATGAACCAGTCAGGAACCAGTAGGAACCAGTCAGGAACCGGTTCGATGTTCTGGGTCGGTTGGATGCTGCAGGCTGCTGGATTTGGACCTGAAGGATTTCTTCTTCTTCTTTCCTGGCTGTTTCGTTTCTCCTGTTGTACTGACGGAGATCAGAACCAGAACCGGATCAGAACCGGACCAGAACCAGAACCGGACCAGAACCCGCTCTCTAATGTGTGTCTGTCTCGAAGGAACTGGTGCGCGTTCGTCCTCACGAAGACGGTGAGCTGCGTGGTGGAGGACGGCGTGGAGACCCACGTGAAGCCCGACTATCACCCGTGCAGCTGGGGCGGCGCCCAGTGCAGCCGGGTCGTGGTGTGAGTGACCTCTGACCCCTCTCTGACCCGGCCCTCTCCGAACCCACCACCCAGCCTCCGTGTTTGGTGTGTCCGCAGCTACCGGACCTACATGAGGCCGCGCTACAAGGTGGTCTACAAAACCGTGACGGAGATGGAGTGGAAGTGTTGCCATGGTTACGGCGGAGAGGACTGCGGCGTCGGTCCGGCCGGCGGAGCCGGAAGTCACACGTCCAACGGAGCCGGGACAGGAAGTGGTTCTGGAACCGGACACAATGGAGGTGACAAAGAGTTGGATGATTTTATTGAGGCTACACAAATAATAAATATTACTGCCAAGTCCCTAAATAATAATCAAGTCATTTGTTTTTAACTTTGATTGAACGTCACTAAAACTGACATTTAAGGTGAAAACAATGGGGGTCGTCGTTTGTAAACGTACACAGTCAAACATTAAAGGGATCCTCCATTAGTTATAAAAATAGACCTTATTAGGGAAATATTTATCTTAGACATCAAAACAATACAGTAATAATAGGTTATTTAGTTTTGATACGTTTTAATGAAATATTGTCACAGGATTTGTCGCGTGTTGTTCAAACAGCAGTAACGGCTCCGTTAGCATTTCTAGCATAAATAGCTCCGTTAGCATTTCTAGCATAATAGCTCCGTTAGCATTTCAGCATAAATAGCTCCGTTAGCATTTCTAGCATAAATAGCTCAGTTAGCATTTCTAGCATAAATAGCTCAGTTAGCATTTCTAGCATAAATAGCTCTGTTAGCATTTCAGCAGTAATAGCTCCGTTAGCATTTCTAGCATAAATAGCTCTGTTAGCATTTCAGCAGTAATAGCTCCGTTAGCATTTATTTCCACCTCGTTAAGGTAGCATCACCTGTTAGCCTTGTTGGTTCTGCTGGTATAAATGGAGACATGTCCAGGTCCAGATCAGGTCCTTGTTGTGTTTCTTTTCTTTCACGTGGGAATTTATCCAGATTCACCTCAATTTTTGTCATTATCATTTTTTACTAACAGCCGATAGCGACACCATGTGGCTTTATGTAACATGACTCCAGTCAAACACTATATGATCAACTACTGGGTACAGTTAACCTTCATGTGTTCACTCTGTAGACTCTGGTTCAGATTGGACCTGATGACGTCATCAACCAGCAGATCCAACAGCATTTATGAAGTAATTATGGGTTCTGGCGTAATTCATAATTAAGCCAGAACTAAAAACAGCAATTTAACTAATCCTGGATCCTTTTAACAGCAATGATTTGGGCTAAATAGCTGTTTATAAGAGGAAGATAAATGGGTTATGGCTGTTTAGTTATTTATAAATTTTACAGTTTCAAATAAAATGTTTAGTTAGCAAGCTAAATATTTAGTTTGTAGGTAGATATTTAATTCTGAAATGAATGTTTAATTTTGTTAGCTAAATATTGAATTTACTAAATATTTAGTCAAATATTTAGCAAGAAATCAAATATTTAGCTTGTTAATTAAATATTTATTTTAAACTGTGACATTTAGAAACGAATGAAAACGTAACCCTTATTTCTCTCTTCTAAACTAAGCAACAAATGATTGTAGTGAATTTTTGACTGAGTAACGTTAGTAGCAGGAAGCAGCTCACCGTCAGACATGTTGTCATATCTCTCTCGTTTCGTTCCAGTTTGATTTCTCCTGTCTGAACATGAAACCTGAAAGCTGTGGCTGTTGTTCCTTCCCTTCCAGGACGACACGACCGGGAGGAAATCCGGAAGTTGGAGGAAAAGATCCAGAGGCTGACGGAGAAGCTGCAGGATTTCCAGTCCACCATGAATGAACACCTCCTCCACCAGGAACCTGTCAGACCCGGGAAAAACCCAGCAGACGCTGCGCCGCCCGAAATCAAAGAGACGATCCACAGCATTCAGACCAAACTGGACCAGCTGGACAACCGAACCAAGGTGCAGCAGCAGCAGCGTCCATGTTCCCACGGTGGTCTGGAGGATTAGTCTCTATCAGTGGTGGAGGTTTGGAAGGTCTTCTTTCCATCACCTGAACTGAAGCTCAGATCTCACTGCAGATATTCTCTCCAGGCTCTTTATCAAACTGATGATGTATTTAACCTCCAGAAATGAGTCCCAAATTAGTAACTTATGATTGACTTTCTCTACAGATTCAGGTTGGGTCTGTAGCTGGACCACATCAAAACAAAATACGACTTTCATTCCAAAGAAACACGACATTGAAGAGATGAAAACTGTTGTCACAGAATAACGGATGGAATGGGGGGGGGGGGGCACCGCTAATTAAAACATTACCCATAAAGAAACAGGTTAGTTCTGCTAATGCTAAAACATTATATCTCATGGAAGCTAATGCTAGTTTATTTACTGGACACTAATGCTAATTTGTTATATAAGCCATACGAGCAGAAGGACAACAATTATTGTGTTTATTTAATTAAAACCCTGTTTGTCTGTGTGATGATGTTTCCTGGTAACCTGATTATCATTTGCTGTTACTGCCTTGGCTCAAAATGATGGTATGGTTGGTTATCTGGTTGGATGGCTGGTTATCTGATTCTGGTTGGCTGGTTATCTGGTTGGATGGCTGGTATGGTTGGCTGGTTATCTGGTTGGCTGGTTATCTGGTTGGATGAGCTGGTTATCTGGTTGGATGGCTGGTTATCTGGTTGGTGGTTATCTGGCTGTGGTTGGATGGCTGGTTATCTGGTTGGCTGGTCTGGTTATCTGGTTATCTGGTTGGATGGTTGGTATCTGGTTATCTGGTTGGCTGGTTATCTGGTTGGATGGCTGGTTATCTGGTTTGGATGGCTGGTTATCTGGTTATCTGGTTGGCTGGTCTGGTTATTGGTTGGCTGGTTATCTGGTTGGATGGCTGGTTATCTGGTGGTGGCTGGTTACTGGTTGATGCTGGTTGGATGGCTGGTTATCTGGTTGGATGGCTGGTTATCTTGGTTGGGATGGCTGGTTTATCTGGTTGGCTGGTTATCTGGTTGGCTGGTTATCTGGTTGGATGGCTGGTTATCTGGTTGGATGGTTATCTGGTTGGATGGCTGGTTGGATGGCTGGTTATCTGGTTGGATGGCTGGTTGGATGGCTGGTTATCTGGTTGGCTGGTTATCTGGCTGGATGGCTGGTTGGATGGCTGGTTATCTGGTTGGCTGGTTATCTGATTATCTGGTTATCTGGTTATCTGGTTGGCTGGTTATCTGGTTATCTGGTTGGCTGGTTATCTGGTTATCTGGTTGGCTGGTATCTGGTTGGATGGCTGGTTGGATAGCTGGTTATCTGGTTGGATGCTAACTGCTCCTGCTCGTGTCCCATCAGGCTCATGATAAAACCCTGGTGAGCATCAACTACCACCTGGAGAACGGAAGGTCAACGGAAGGTCAACGGGAAGGTCAACGGGAAGCCGGACGCTGTGGACGGAGACGTTTCCCCTGGAGGCCTGAGTGGGGAGCAGCTGAGCTCCCTGAAGGACGGCGTCCTGAAGGAGCTGGAGCGCCGGGTGCTGCTGTCCTGCTCCGCCTGTCAGGTAAACCGTTTGGCTCCGCCCACCGTCGGGGCCTTCGGGAAGCTGACGGTGTCCCGCTGCTCCCAGGCCGGCGTGGAGGACCTGCGGCGCCAGCAGCAGCAGGACCAGGAGAGAATCGGCGCCCTGGAGAAACGGCTGAACGACGCCGCCGTTCGCCACCGGCAGGACGGCGAGCGGCTTCGCCTGGAGCTGCAGCGATCGCACAGGTGCTGCAGCTCCATCGACGACCTGCAGAACCGCCTGAGCGACGCGGAAAACAAGATCAGCTCCGCCTCAGAGAGCTGCAACGTCCTGCTGGACGGCGGAGGATCCCAGGGAGGGGGAGGAGCTACAGCTGCAGGGGGAGGAGCTACATCTGCAGGGGGAGGAGCTACAGCTGCAGGGGGAGGAGCTACAGCTGCAGGGGGAGGAGCTCCAGCTGCAGGGGGAGGAGCTACAGGCGGGGCCAGCGCAGGAGGCGGGGCCAGCGCAGGAGCGGGCCAGCGCAGGAGGCGGGGCCAGCGCAGGAGGCGGAGCCAGCGCAGGAGGCGGGGGAGCCAGCGCAGGAGGCGGCAGGAGGCGGAGCCAGTGCAGGAGGGCAGCGCAGGAGGCGGGCAGGAGGCAGGAGGCGAGCAGGAGGGGAGCCAGCGCAGGAGGCAGCGCAGGAGGCGGCAGCAGGAGGCGGAGCAGGAGGCGGAGCCAGCGCAGGAGGCAGCGCAGGAGGCGGAGGCAGCGCAGGAGGCGGAGCAGGAGGCGGAGCCAGCGCAGGAGGCGCGCAGGAGGCGGAGCAGGAGGGGCCAGCGCAGGAGGCGGAGCAGGAGGCGGAGCCAGCGCAGGAGGAGGCGGAGGCGGAGCCAGCGCAGGAGGCCAGGCGCAGGAGGGCAGCGCAGGAGGCGGAGCAGGAGGCGGAGCTGTGGCCGATGTCGGTGAATCTCTGAAGGACCTGGAGCTGCGCATCAACAGCAGCTTCCTGCAGCTCTGCTCTCACCTGGACGCGACCTGAGGGAGTTTGTCCAGAGAGCTGGAACGCCCTGCGGGCGGCGCTCTCACACCGCTTGGACAACCGCACCGTCAGCATCGAAGACGTGGAGCTGGAGGTGGAGCAGCTGCGGAGCAACCGGCTGGAGCTGGACAGGCGGCTGGAGGCGCTGGAGAACCAAACGGCCGAGAGCAGGAGGAGGGCGGAGGGGGGCCACTGCTCGGGTGGAGGTGAAGGAGAGGACAGAGGCGGAGACACTGGGGAAGGTCCGTCTGGCGGGAGAGAAAACACCACCAAGAAGTCTCTGGAGTGGAGAGTGGTGGCCAACGAGGGTCAGATCCGACACTTCAACACGCGGCTGAAGGACCTGTCGGTGTCCGGAGACTCTCTGCACGACCGGGTGAGTTCAGCTCCACCCGAACAGGGTGGGGTTGCAGACCAGACCCGACGGAAACACAACGTCTCCTGCTAGCTTCAGCTCCACTGTAGGAAAAACACCGACTTATCGGCCAGCCCAGTTCCTGAATATATAGGACGACCTTCACACGCGAAGGGGATCTGATCCACCTCAGCAAAGGTCTAGACATCAACCGCCTCCAGCTGGAGGAGCAGCTGGAGGAGCAGCTGGAGGAGCAGCTGGAGGAGCAGCTGGAGGACCAGCAGGTCCGTCAGCTGCTCCGTCAGCTGGAGGAGCAGCTGACGGAGCAGCTGACTGACCAGCCGACCTGCTCATGTTGCACATTTACAGTCCACAGTCGCCCCATTGGGCCAATTCAGACACTCTCTAGATCAGAGGTTCTTAACCGTTTTTGGGGAACCGAACCCACCAGTTGCATATGCGCGTTCACTGAACCCTCATAGTGATAAATAAAATATGATTTATTTCCCCAAAATATTTAAGACATAGGTCTTAAATTTGATCACCAAGTCTTCCTAAAAGGTAAAGTCCCTGAGGACAGTTCTCCAAAATATAGTCAGTGTTTTCAGCCAAGTTGATCTGACTGTCCAGGAACGACCCAAAGTACTTAAAATGTTTCACCAGGTTGAAACTGGAACCACTTTAAGGTTTAGATATCGTTTAATTAGCTCTACATTCTTAAGAGAATGAAAAATTAATAATAGATAATAAATACTTTGTATTCTGATCTCATAATGTAATTATATTAACTGTTTACCTCCCCTCACCACTAGAGGCAGCACCAACCCCGAAAAGATGTGACTAAGCAGCAGATTTAGAGAGTTTGGTAAAAACTGTGAGCTTTGCTGAAGTAAATAAAGACACAAGTTCAAATCCCTGCTGAGAGTGAAGCTCCTCCAATCAGGCTCCTCCTCAGCTCTGATTGGCTAACAATGTAACTGATCCTCTGCAGTAGTGATGTCAAACCGCGGCGTCATCACGACTTTACACAGGTGAGTCTTTACCTCCATGAGGCTCCGCCCCCCTGAGGTTCTACTGGACCAGGTTCAGAACCGCTGGTCTAGGTAAACTGAGCAACATTTCAGACACAAACAAGCCATCGGCCAAAATCGGAATCGGTAATTTGGGCTTTTTAAAAGATCAGACAGACAAAAAGCTGCAGTCGGTGCAGGAAACCTTCCCTCCCATAAAACAGGCTTATGAATGTAACTTATGATGACAATAACTACGTAATATTACAAGAAAAACATCATAATCTGGAGGCCAATTAACCTGACAGGCATGTGACTGTAGGAGGAAACCAGCAGAGAAAACCCATCATGCACCGGGGGAACATGGAGACTCCAGGAAGACCGGGAATCGAACCCAGAACCGTCTTGCTGCAAGGCAGCAGCTCTGCCACTGAGCAGCTGCTATAAATGAAATGACCTTTAGTTACCTTTCAGTTTCACACATCAGCCAATGTTTCACCTTTTAACACCTCAGATTATCAGAACTTTGACAGGAACCGGAGAACCAGGCGGACCGAGTCGCTCCTGGTTCTGACCAAAGATTTTTATCAGTAAAATACTTTTTCCTTGTTATTTTATGACTTTGTTCTGGTAAAATTGACTTTATTCTCGTCATTTAAAAACAGTGAAATCTCTGGTTCTGGTTCTGGTTCTGGTCGTGATGCTCCGTTGTAGAAGCAGAATAATTCGGTTCTGATGTAACGCAAGACAGTGACGTCATAATCCTCCTGTCTGGTTTCAGCTGCAGGTTCTGCTGCTGTACTGGTGCCGGTTCTGTGTTGATGATGTAACTCTGAGCTGTGATTGGCTGATGCGGTCCAAACGGGTCTGTCCAGGTTCTGGACCTGAGCCACGACGTTCGGGCCGTCAAGTCGCTGACGGGTGACAACGGCGAGAACTTCAACCGCATCGTGACGGAGGTGGAGCTGCTGGGTCAGGACCGCCAGCTGTGCAGCCGCGTGGAGGCGGAGCTGCAGAACCTCCAGAACCGGACCCAGAACCTGAGCGCCATGCAGGAGGCGCTGCAGAACCTCCAGAACCGGACCCAGAACCTGAGCGCCATGCAGGAGGCGCTGCAGAACCTGCAGAACCGCGTGGGCTCCATCCAGACCCGGCTGGACCCGGAGGGCTGCAGCCGGGTCTGCTCGCCGCTGCAGGACGAGGTCCGGAGATGCTTGGAGCGCTGCGGGACCGGAACCGGGACCGGGGCCGGGACCGGGGCCGGGACCGGGGCCGGGACCGGGACCGGACCGGACCGGGACCGGGGCCGGGACCGGGACCGACTCCTTCACAGGTCAGCCTCTCCTTCATCAGGCTCTTCATCACTACAATTATCCGGCTACAGGTTCTGGTTCTGGTCGGATAACATCAGCTGTTTTTAACTTTCCTGGAAGTTTGTTCCAGATCTGTGGTGAATAGAAGCTGAAAGCTGTGTTTGGTTCTGGGGATGCAGAGCAGAACCAGAACCAGAACCAGAGAACCAGAAGACCTGAGAGGTCAGGAGGGTTGAAACAGAAACAGCAGCTTTTTACGGTCCAGCGATTCATAAACTACCAGTTTAAAGAACCAGGTGGTGTAGAACCAGGTGGTGTAGAATCAGGTGGTGTAGAACCAGGTGGTGTAGAATCAGGTGGTGTAGAACCAGGTGGTGTAGAATCAGGTGGTGTAGAATCAGGTGGTGTAGTACTGGGTGGTGTAGAACCAGGTGGTGTAGAATCAGGTGGTGTAAAACCAGGTGGTGTAGAACCGGGTGGTGTAGAATCAGGTGGTGTAGAACCAGGTGGTGTAGAACCAGGTGGTGTAGAACGGGTGGTGTAGAACCAGGTGGTGTAGAATCAGGTGGTGTAGAACAGGTGGTGTAGTACTGGGTGGTGTAGAACCAGGTGGTGTAGAATCAGGTGGTGTAAAACCAGGTGGTGTAGAACCGGGTGGTGTAGAATCAGGTGGTGTAGAACCAGGTGGTGTAGAACCAGGTGGTGTAGAACCGGGTGGTGTAGAACCAGGTGGTGTAGAACCAGGTGGTGTAGAATCAGGTGGTGTAGAACCAGGTGGTGTAGAATCAGGTGGTGTAGAATCAGGTGGTGTAGAACCAGGTGGTGTAGAACCAGGTGGTGTAGAACGGTGGTGTAGAACCAGGTGGTGTAGAATCAGGTGGTGTAGTACTGGGTGGTGTAGAACCAGGTGGTGTAGAATCAGGTGGTGTAGTACTGGGTGGTGTAGAACCGGGTGGTGTAGAACCAGGTGGTGTAGAACCGGGTGGTGTAGTACTGGGTGGTGTAGAACCAGGTGGTGTAGAACCGGGTGGTGTAGAACCAGGTGGTGTAGAACCGGGTGGTGTAGAACCGGGTGGTGTAGAACCAGGTGGTGTAGAACCGGGTGGTGTAGTACTGGGTGGTGTAGAATCAGGTGGTGTAGTACTGGGTGGTGTAGTACTGGGTGGTGTAGAACCGGTGTGGTGTAGAACCGGGTGGTGTAGTACGGGGTGGTGTAGAACCAGGTGGTGTAGAACCGGGTGGTGTAGTACTGGGTGGTGTAGAATCAGGTGGTGTAGTACTGGGTGGTGTAGAACCGGGTGGTGTAGTACTGGGTGGTGTAGAACTGGGTGGTGTAGTACTGGGTGGTGTAGAATCAGGTGGTGTAGTACTAGGTGGTGTAGAACCGGTGTGGTGTAGAACCTGGTGGTGTAGAACCGGTGTGGTGTAGAACCTGGTGGTGTAGTACTGGGTGGTGTAGAACCGGGTGGTGTAGAACCGGGTGGTGTAGTACTGGGTGGTGTAGAATCAGGTGTGTAGTACTGGGTGGTGTAGAATCAGGTGGTGTAGAACCGGGTGGTGTAGAACCGGGTGGTGTAGAACCGGGTGGTGTAGAACTGGGTGGTGTAGAACTGGGTGGTGTCTCCACCCTCCTGGTTCTACTCAGGTCTCCAGCTGCAGCTTCTGTTCGTCTCTCTGATCTGCTGCAGGAATCAAAGCCACTAAACGAGTTTCTGGTCTCAGACTTTCGTCCTCTGGTCCATTTCAGGACTGTTTTCTGGGGAACCGGCTGGAACCGGCTAGAACCGGCTGGAACCGGCTGGAACCGGCTAGCTGCTATAGCGTGTTAGCATTAGCCGGTCTAATGTCTGTGCCTTAGCGTTAGCATAGCTAACGTTTTAGCTAGCGGTGTCCTTCTTTGAAAGCAACTTCTCGTCTTTTTCTGATATTTTGTAGAGACAATTTGTCCCCAAAACTTAAAATCAAAAAACTGAAAGGTGATAAAACAAAAGGTGAATCCAACTCAAACCGTCACCTGATGCAGCCTGGATTCTGGTTTACGCAGCACAAAAAGTCAAGATGCAGAACTGGTTTGGTTGCTTTGTTGTGAAGTTCAGGCTTCACAGGATGTTCCTTCTGGTTCCTGTTGTGACACCAGGAGCATCATCAGGCCCACCTGAAAGTAATTAACTCATTAAGTTAATTACTCACCAAAACCTATTCTAAACTAATTAAACGAAAGCTCTAATGATAAATCCACTAGAAAATAATCAGTAAGAATAAACTAAACAGTTTATGTTTTAAGCTACAACTAAAAATGGATAAATAGTTTCTACATATTTGTTTGATGATTTGAGTCATTTAGGATCAAAAAGGCCAAAACTGGAGCTGAATCTGAACCTGGTTCCCCAGGAGGACGATGGCCTGAAGGTGACAGAGAGATAAAGTAGATCAGCCTGTAAGTGTTCAGATGTCTGTGCCTCACCAGCAGCAGGCGGCGGCTCCCGTGGCCCGGTTCTGGACCCGGTTCTGGACCGGTTTGGACCGGTTCTGGACCCGGTTCTGGACCCGGACAGGCCTTTGGACGGCCACAGCGTCATCGGAGGCCCGTTCAGCACCAACCAGCTGAAGACGCTGCAGGCCGAACTCGGCGACATCGTCTTCACCTTCGGCTCCATCAACGACTCGCTGGCGGGGCTGGAGCACAGCGTGCAGAAACACGGCAGCGTCATCACCGACCTGGGTGAGGCGCCGCCGCCGCCGCCGCCGCCGCCGCCTCCGCCCGCCTCCACCCGCCTCACGTCTCCACCCGCCTCCTGCAGGAAACACCAAGGACCAGATCATCTCTGAGCTGGACAAGGTGCAGCAGGACGTGACGGAGCTGGTCCAGAGGAGCCGGGAGCGGCTGGACCGGACGGACCGGGACCTGCGGCGCCTGGAGCGCCTCCTGCTGGCAGAGACGGGCGACTGCCGGCGCTCCGGAGACGGGCTGGACAAGAGGCTGTCCAAGCTGGAGGGCGTCTCCGACTCCGTCTCCAAGGTCAAAGAAGGTCAGGCTCTGATGAAGACGGAGAAGAATCCAGGAACATTTCGGTCTGATTCACATCCCTGCAAACATCTGCCATGTTTTACCGAGAGGAAGTGACGCTGCAGACTTCCTGTTTCTGAAGTTTGTCCAATGAGGGCTGCTGAGGTCCAGTGTAGCGCCTGGACCGTCCACCAGGGGGCAGCACAGCTTCACATGCTGCTCAGGTGCAGAGCCGGTCCAAAGCACAAGCGAACTCAGCAGCTGCTTACGGCCGTTTTCCCTCTGGAGTTTTAACATGATTTATTCAGAAGAGCATCAATGTGGCTTCATGTTTAAATCAAAATACTTTAAATCGTTTATTTTAATTTAAGATTTTAAGGAGCTGGCAGGTTTGTTGTTTAATAGTTCATAGTTATATTGTTTGGTTACCATAGCAACAGTCTGGTATTTGAGTTTACAACCACTGACTGATGTCAAGCCAAGGACCCCCAAGACCCCCTGGGACCCCCAGGACCCCTGGACTCCCAGGCCCCCTGGACCCCCAGGACCCGGACCCCAGGCCCCCTGGACCCCCAGGCCCCCCTGGACCCCCCAAGACCCCCTGGACCCCCAGGACCCCTGGGACCCCCTGGACCCCCAGGACCCCCTGGACCTCCTGGTCCTGCTGGTCCTGCTGGTCCTGCTGGTCCTCCTGGTCCTGCTGGTCCTGCTGGTTCTGCTGGTCCTCCTGGTCCTGCTGGTCCTCCTGGTCCTCCTGGTCCTCCTGGTCCTGCTGGTCCTCCTGGTCCTGCTGGTCCTCCTGGTCCTGTTGGTCCTCCTGGTCCTGCTGGTCCTGTTGGTCCTCCTGGTCCTGCTGGTCCTGCTGGTCCTGTTGGTCCTGCTGGTCCTGCTGGTCCTCCTGGTCCTCCTGGTCCTGCTGGTTCTGCTGGTCCTGCTGGTCCTCCTGGTCCTCCTGGTCCTGCTGGTTCTGCTGGTCCTGCTGGTCCTCCTGGTCCTGCTGGTCCTGCTGGTCCTGCTGGTCCTGCTGGTCCTCCTGGTCCTGTTGGTCCTGCTGGTCCTCCTGGTCCTGCTGGTCCTCCTGGTTGGTCCTCCTGGTCCTCCTGGTCCTGTTGGTCCTCCTGGTCCTGCTGGTCCTCCTGGTCCTGTTGGTCCTGCTGGTCCTGCTGGTCCTCCTGGTCCTGCTGGTTCTGCTGGTCCTGCTGGTCCTGCTGGTCCTCCTGGTCCTCCTGGTCCTGCTGGTCCTGCTGGTCCTGCTGGTCCTCCTGGTCCTGTTGGTCCTGCTGGTCCTGCTGGTCCTGCTGGTCCTCCTGGTCCTGTTGGTCCTGCTGGTCCTGCTGGTCCTCCTGGTCCTGCTGGTCCTCCTGGTCCTGTTGGTCCTCCTGGTCCTGTTGGTCCTGTTGGTCCTCCTGGTCCTGCTGGTCCTGCTGGTCCTGCTGGTCCTGTTGGTCCTCCTGGTCCTGCTGGTTCTGCTGGTCCTGCTGGTCCTGCTGGTCCTCCTGGTCCTCCTGGTCCTGCTGGTCCTCCTGGTCCTGCTGGTCCTGCTGGTCCTGCTTGTCCTGCTGGTCCTGCTGGTCCTGCTGGTCCTCCTGGTCCTGTTGGTCCTCCTGGTCCTGTTGGTCCTGTTGGTCCTCCTGGTCCTGCTGGTCCTGCTGGTCCTGCTGGTCCTGTTGGTCCTCCTGGTCCTGCTGGTTCTGCTGGTCCTCCTGGTCCTGCTGGTTCTGCTGGTCCTGCTGGTCCTGCTGGTCCTGCTGGTCCTGCTGGTCCTGCTTGTCCTGCTGGTCCTGCTGGTCCTGCTGGTCCTGCTGGTCCTGCTGGTCCTGCTGGTCCCGGCGCCGTCGGGTCGGACTGACGTGTGTCTGGTTCTGTCTGCAGGCCTGAATCGCCTGGTGTCGGGTTTGTGGAGCCAGGTGTCCGGCCTGAACCAGTCCCTGGTCCGACACGGAGGAATCCTGGAGGCGGTTCTGAAGAACCAGGATCGGGTCCAGATCCGGGTGAAGAGCCTGAACTCCAGCCTGGTCCAGGTCCAGAGGGAGCTGCAGCCTGGTGAACTCATTTCCTCTGCTGCGTTCTGGGTCAGGCGGTTCTGGTTTCCTCCGGTCCGACTCACCAGAACCTCCCTTTAAAAAGTCCGGAGCCGCTGCCGCCCCCTGCTGGACGCTCGGTGTGAGCGCTCTGGGTCGCCACGGTTACTGTTGCTGTGGAAACCTGGAGAGGAGCCTCAGGTTTCCACAGCAACAGGGCGACGCCGTTAGCCTGCAGGCTACTAGCTAACCAGCTGCTGTACTGATGTTAGCTAGTCGTCTGTTAGCTGCTTCACCTGCTGCAGCATCAGGTGAAACCCAGCATGTTGCTTCACCTGCTGCAGCATCAGGTGAAACCCAGCATGTTGCTTCACCTGCTGCAGCATCAGGTGAAACCCAGCATGTTGCTTCACCTGCTGCAGCATCAGGTGAAACCCAGCATGTTGCTTCACCTGCTGCAGCATCAGGTGAAACCCAGCATGTTGCTTCACCTGCTGCAGCATCAGGTGAAACCCAGCATGTTGCTTCACCTGCTGCAGCATCAGGTGAAACCCAGCATGTTGCGTCATGATGCGTTTAGAGGCGGCTGGGAAAAACAGGTTACCATGGTAACGACGGATTAGACAGTTTCACTGCTGAGACACAGATGTGGGGAGTGAAGCTCCAGGAAAAACAGAGACAACAAACAGCTTCCAGTCCAGGGGGCACAGCTGCCCATGTCCCCCATGTCCCCCCAGTGTCCCCCATGTCCCCCCAGTGTCCCCCATGTCCCCCCAGTGTCCCCCATGTCCCCCAGTGTCCCCCATGTCCCCCCAGTGTCCCCCCATGTCCCCCAGTGTCCCCCAGTGTCCCCCAGTGTCCCCCATGTCCCCCAGTGTCCCCCCAGGTCCCCCAGTGTCCCCCATGTCCCCCAGTGTCCCCCGTGTCCCCCATGTCCCCCAGTGTCCCCCATGTCCCCCCAGTGTCCCCCATGTCCCCCATGTCCCCCAGTGTCCCCCCATGTCCCCCAGTGTCCCCCCATGTCCCCCAGTGTCCCCCCATGTCCCCCAGTGTCCCCCCATGTCCCCCCAGTGTCCCCCATGTCCCCCATGTCCCCCAGTGTCCCCCCATGTCCCCCAGTGTCCCCCCATGTCCCCCAGTGTCCCCCCATGTCCCCCAGTGTCCCCCCATGTCCCCCATGTCCCCCCAGTGTCCCCCATGTCCCCCATGTCCCCCCAGTGTCCCCCATGTCCCCCATGTCCCCCAGTGTCCCCCCATGTCCCCCCAGTGTCCCCCCATGTCCCCCATGTCCCCCATGTCCCCTAATGCTGCTGGGCCAGACATGAATGTTTGAATGTTTTGTCCCAGACGAGACGATTTCTTCTCAAATTAATGTTGATTTGCTTCCTGAAACGCCTAAGTCGGCTTCAAGCTTCCTTTCCTATTAAATGATAACTTTGCTTGCCGTAAACTCCCAGGTTTTAACTGCCGCCAAACTGACCGAAGCTTCAGTTTTATTTATGATCTGAAACAAAATCATGCAGCTAAAAGTCTCTGATTCCTCGTCTGGAAATGCAGTTTTTTAAAATGTTTAATTATGTATCAAACTTCCTCCCGCAGGCCTTCCAGGGCCTCCAGGAGAGAGAGGCCTGGTGGGGCTGCCGGGCCCCCGGGGGCCCCCCGGACCCCCCGGGCTGAGGGGAGACGCCGGCTCCCGAGGATTTCCAGGTGGGAAGCTTCATTCCTACAAAACATTTTTAATCTCAGACGTTTTCCTGCTGAAACTACTGCTGGCTGCGCTCAGCCACCAACCATGAACATTAGGGACGCTAACGCTAATCTGACGCATCAAAATGGCGCTTAGCAGAAGCTAATGCTAAATGCTAACGCTGCACGTTGGGATTATCGCTGTTATATTAGGACTTTGTGAAAGAATGTGGAAAAGACTTTAAAATGGCTGTAACATAAACGGCAGTTTTATGTGGAACAGGAAAACGTGACGAGTTCATAAATTAAATTTATTTACAGCAAACATTTTATTCACTTTCCAAACATCTGCAACAAAAAACATAATTTCCTGATTTTATCGTTTTTATTTCGTATATTGAACTTCAGATTGAGTAAATACTAAAACTCCAACACAGATGCTGAACTTTATTCAACTTAATGTTTACAAGAAAAGACAATAAAATTAGCTTCAAAGTTAGCAAAAATGCTAGCTTTGTCATTAGCTGCTATTAGCAGCTGAGTGGAAATGTCTCACCATCAATATTACATTTGATCAGGTTTAAGATGAGCAGAATATTTGAAATCTTTAGGATGTAACTGATGGTGAATTTTTAAAGTTTTAAAGGTAATAATTACATTTTGATCTCATAATGTCTGATGATGATCAGTGGGAAGCAGCGATGGAAGCTAAGCAACGCGGCAAATCAAAACCTCTAACAGATGATTTTCCTGGTTTTTTCAGGTCCTAAAGGAGAACCAGGTACGACCTGCCGGCCTCTGATTGGCTGCAGCCGGTTCATTCTGCCTCTGATTGGCTGCAGCCGGTTCATTCTGCCTCTGATTGGCTGCAGCCGGTTCATTCTGCCTCTGATTGGCTGCAGCCGGTTCATTCTGGCTCTGATTGGCTGCAGCCGGTCTCTCTGCTCTGATTGGCTGCAGCCGGTCATTCTGCTCTGATTGGCTGCAGCCGGTCCTCCCTGCCTCTGATTGGCTGCAGCCGGTTCATTCTGGCTCTGATTGGCTGCAGCCGGTCCTCCCTGCCTCTGATTGGCTGCAGCCGGTTCATTCTGGCCTGATTGGCTCAGCCGTGTCTCCTGCCTCTGATTGGCTGCAGCCGGTTCTTCTGCTCTGATTGGCTCAGCCGGTTCATGTCTGGCTCTGTTTGGCTGACAGCGGTCCTCCCGCCTCTGATGGCTGCAGCCGGTTCATTGTGGTTCTGATTTTGGCTGCAGCCGGTCCTCCCTGCCTCTGTTGGCTGCAGCCGGTTCTTCTGGCCTCTGATTGGCTGCAGCGGTCCTCCTCTGCCTCTGATTGGTCTGCAGCGGTTCTTCTGGTCTGCTGGTCTGGCTGCGGCCGGCTGTCCTGCCTCTGTTGGCTGCAGCCGGTCATTCTGGCTCTGATTGGCTGCAGCCGGTCCCTCCTGCCTCTGATTGGGTGCGCCGTTCATGCTGGCTCTGATTGGTGCGCCGCTTCCCTGCCTCTGATTGGCTGCAGGCCGGTTCATTCTGGCTCTGATTGGCTGCAGCCGTGTCCTTCTGGTCTGATTGGCTGCAGCCGGTCCCTCCTGCCTCTGATTGGCTGCGGCCGGTTCATCTGGCTCTGGATTGGCTGCGCCGGTCCTCCTGCCTCTGATTGGCCTGCGCCGGTCCTCCCTGTCCTCACCTGTGGTCTCTGTCCTCATGGTCTTCCTGGTTTGGTACCTCACAGGCCCAGGCTGTCGTTCTCTGCAGGCCTCACCGCCCTGGGAAACGCCGGACCGTTCGGGGTTTACAAGGTCTTCGTCAACCGGGCGGCTTCTACACCCGGCGACAGGTGGGCGGGTTCTGGTGGTCTGATGGTCTCCGGTGGTTCTGGTGGTCCTGATGGTCTGGTGGTCCTGCTGGTCCTGCTGGTCCTGCTGGTCCTGCTGGTCCTGGTCCTGCTGGTCCTGCTGGTCCTGCTGGTCCTGCTGGTCCTGGTCCTGCTGGTCCTGGTCCTCTGGTCCTGCTGGTTCTGCTGGTCCTGCTGGTCCTGGTCCTGCTGGTCCTGCTGGTCCGCTGGTCCTGCTGGTTCTGGTCCTGCTGGTCCTGGTCCTGCTGGTCCTGCTGGTCCTGCTGGTCCTGCTGGTCCTGGTCCTGCTGGTCCTGCTGGTCCTGGTCCTGCTGGTCCTGCTGGTCCTGGTCCTGCTGGTCCTGCTGGTCCTGCTGGTCCTGCTGGTTCCTGCTGGTCCTGCTGGTCCTGGTCCTGCTGGTCCTGCTGGTCCTGGTCCTGCTGGTCCTGCTGGTCCTGCTGGTCCTGGTCCTGCTGGTCCTGCTGGTCCTGCCTGGTCCTGCCTGGTCCTGGTCCTGCTGGCCTGGTCCTGCTGGTCCTGCTGGTCCTGCTGGTCCTGCTGGTCCTGGTCCTGGTCCTGGTCCTGGTCCGGCCCTGAGCTCTGACGGCTGCTCCTCCTCAGGTGTTTTCTCCGCCCCGGTGGACGGACATTACTACTTCAGCGCCGTCCTGACGGGCCGCAGGAACGAGAAGGTGGAAGCGGTTCTGGCCCGGTCCGACCGCAGCGTGGCCCGGGCGGACTCGGGCGGGTACCAGCCCGAAGACCTGGAGGCCCAGCCGGCGGCGGGGTCGAAGGTCAGCAGCGGGTCGCTGGCCGTGTTCAGCCTGGTGCTGCCGCTGCGGCGCGGCGACACGGTGTGCGTAGACCTGGTGAGGGGGCGGCTGCCGCAGTCCGTGGAGCCGCTCACCGTCTTCAGCGGCGTGCTGCTGTATGAAAACTTATGACCCGACCCAATCGGCCCTCTGAGGAGGCCCGAATATCTCCCATCATCCTCTCTGCTCGGGATTTTAAATCCGCCCGTGTTCTGGCCAATCAGCAGAGACCCAAACTCCTCTGGAGTCAGAACATTATAGTAATGTTCTGCATTAATATGTTTGTCCAGAAGGTGGTGCTGCGGATCTGACTTATAAATGTTTGGATGTTTTATTGTTGATGCACCGCTGCGTTCAGTCAGTCCACCTCCTCCGACCTCTAACCCCTGGCGTTACCGTGACAACCATTAAGGACACGCCCCTACAACGCCACGCAGCAACACCCAGCTTATCACCGCTGATAGAAGCAAACCTTAGTGCTGGGCACCGCTAGCCAACAGGTTAGCACCGCTAGCCAACAGGTTAGCACCGCTAGCCAACAGGTTAGCAGCACTAGCCAACAAGTTAGCAGCACTAGCCAACAGGTTAGCACCGCTAGCCAACAGGTTAGCAGCACTAGCCAACAGGTTAGCAGCACTAGCCAACAGGTTAGCACCGCTAGCCAACAGGTTAGCAGCACTAGCCAACAGGTTAGCAGCACTAGCCAACAGGTTAGCAGCACTAGCCAACAGGTTAGCACCGCTAGCCAACAGGTTAGCACCGCTAGCCAACAGGTTAGCACCGCTAACCAACAGGTTAGCAGCGCTAACCCTAAAACAGTAGCCATAAACGTTAGTTACGCTTATGCTAACGCGCTACACCAACATGATAGTTGGTGGAAACTAAATTCAACCCTGAACACATCCACCATGTCTCAATGACTCTTCCTTCTGGCTCAGTAAAGTTTCTTTAAAATAAAAAAAAAATGTGAGGAGAGGAAACTGCAGCCTTCAAAATAAGAGCATCTGAGCATCTAACCTAACCAAGAACTCAGAAGAGCAGATGACAAAAACTTCAACTCAAATGTCAAACTTTATTCAAGTGAATCAGGTCTATAGATTTTATATGAAATAAAATATTTAGAGGAAGCTAAGCCCTTTCAAAGTTAGCAAAAAAGCTAAAGCACTGTACAAAAAATCAACTATTAGTGCATTAGGAGGTTAGCATACGTGCTGATCATAAATATAAGAAAAAGCAAAACAATTTCAGGTCTATTGTTCCTGCTCACTGACCTTTAACCCGACCAGACCCAGAGGTTTGGGTGTTTCGTTAAAAATGGCCACCAGGTGGTGGTGTAAGATAAAAAATCAGTCTTGTTTTGTTTTTTCTGATACATTGAGGAATTCACTGAATAAAATAACTCTGTGAGCGCCCCCAAGTGGTCAGGTGAATATTAATCATAAACCAGGTCTTGCTACCAGTTTCACTTTTAGTTTAAAGCATGCTGAGCTGAGCAAAGCATCTTTAAACTAAAAGTATCACTGGCTTATTGCTGTAGTGTTTGCCCAACAGCTTTACTGCACATGTGCAGTAAAAATGGTGTGTGTCAGGTTAGCATGAGCAGCAGCTAAAGGAAACTGGAGTCTTCTGGTGGAAAGTGTTTGTTTTATTCCTCTGACTCCGTCCACAACGGCAACATCAACTTCATGGACTGTGGAGAACTTCGCTGGACGCTTGACATGTCGGATAACACTCCAGACTCATTCTTTAGCTTCTAGACAATAACGCTAACATGCTACATTAACACATAGTTTAGCAGAAGCTAAGCTAATGCTCTATATTAACATGGAGTTTAGCAGAAGCTAATGCTAACGCTCTATATTAACATGGAGTTTAGCAGAAGCTAATGCTAACGCTCTATATTAACATGGAGTTTAGCAGAAGCTAATGCTAACATTCTATATTAACAAAGTTTAGCAGAAGCTAATGCTAACGCTCTATATTAACATGGAGTTTAGCAGAAGCTAATGCTACCTTGCTATATCAACACAGTTTAGCAGAAGCCAAGCTAACGCTCTATATTAACATGGAGTTTAGCAGAAGCTAATGCTAACATGCTATATCAACACAGTTTAGCAGAAGCCAAGCTAACGCTCTATATTAACATGGAGTTTAGCAGAAGCCAAGCTAACGCTCTATATTAACATGCTCTATATTACGGTGTTCACCACGCCCAGGTTTCTTCTGGTTAGCAGGAGACGAGACGTTTGTGGAAAAGTAATTACACCCCTAGATAAATCCTAAATTGGACAGGATTAACCGTCAATCATAAACCTGACTGGTTCAAATTTTGAATTAAATCCATTAGATGGGGTCAAAGTTCACCCTCAGTGGTGCAGCAGCAGGAGGAACAACCAGGCGTCAGGTCGGGGTGAATACTTTCTCAGTAACTGAAATTTAAATATATATATAATATAATAAAAACCATAAATTGGTTGTCAGATCAGGTGATCAGTTCAGTTCTTTGTTCCTGCTGGAGGTTTTTCTATCTGAGGAATCCAAGCCTGTGGCGACAGTGGAGAGGAAGTATAAGTATCACAGTATGACTTCTTCTAATGAATATAAAATCTTATATTGTAATAACTTGTGAACTTACAGTTTACTCAACACAGCATAGTTTCAACTATTTCTAAATGTTAAATGGTTTTCCATAAAGTACTAAAACGTCGACCTGCTGCCTGACGTAGAGCTGCAGCGGCTAGATGAGCAGCTTTCTGCTGGTGGGACAGAGTGAAGCATGTAGATGTTTAAGCTGTGACCGATGATGAAGACGCATCATCATCACAAACTGTCCATGCTTCCTGAACATGAAGGACAGTTTTCCGTTTTCCACGACTCGGCTGGAAGTGACGTTTGATTTCCGGACAAATGTTGTGAAGATGTTTGACCTTCATATGTAAAAACATCTTGACGTAGAACTGGAGCAGCTCCGGCGTCTCCACTCAGGACTGTACAGTTTCACATGTTCTCTGTTCATTTCCGGCTTCTGTGGCATCAAATCTCTAAATGTTTCTGACCAATGTTGTTAAAAGCTTCATTAAATCAGTGATTAACAGTTTTTGGCTTCGTGGTTTTAAATAAATTCATCATTTTTCTCATATTTCAGACATGGAGCCCAAACAGAGACGGATGGGGACGAGGCACAGATTATAAAACTAATCAATATTTATGACAATTTGATTCATTTCAGGAAATGAATCAGATTTTAATCTCCAAAATAAGCAACATTTTAAACTAAAACAGCATTTATGATTCAATAAATAGACACAATAATGAAGATATTTAGTTAATAATCTGTTAAAATTGTCTTTCCAGAGTTTCAGGAGGTTCTGATCCTTTACATTCTTTAGACATGTGGATGCTAACATTAACATTAGCAACATGTTAGCATTGAGATGCTAATGTAGGCTAGCATAGCTTGTGATAGGCTAGCTCCTTTTAGCACAAATTGAACACAGTAACAATGTTTTCCAGCGTCTGATCAGATCGCGCAGAAGCAGAAATCAACCGAGAAAAGCAGCTTCATTGCTTTTGTTAGCGGATGTAGCCGTGCGTCACATTTACGGCCCGACTAGAAACACAGACTACAAAGGTTCCGCCTTGGAAAAAATATTAACTGCATTCAAATTTTGAACCTATTCAAAATCGAAGTTTTTTTTTGTTCTCTATCATTGTTAGTGGTGCCAGTTGTGCGTCAGATTTACAGGCGTACCAGAAACCAGCAAATACAAAGGTTCCCCCCGGAACCTTCATATGTAAAAACAACAAAACATGTTTAATGGAGTTTTATTCAGTCGCTCGGCTCCAAGTGTAAACATCCTAAACATCCAGCATCTGTGCTGCTGCTGCAGCTGCAGCACAGATGCTGGATGTTTAGGAGTTTGCTGCAGCATTAGCTGCATTAATTATTATTAATAATAAGTAATAATCACCTCTGCACCGACGGAACGGTCCAGTTTCCTCAGACACAAACAGAAATTCACTTTATTTAATAACAATATTTTAGTCTAATTGATGGGACACAGACTGATGCAGCTGGTGCTGCACACTGCCAGTCAGCTGGCTGAAAGAAAGATGCTGCACTTCTTCCTCACAAACAAAGGAAATGATGTTTGGTGATAAATCAGTGGACTGTAATATTCTAGAGGATACGTATTTATTCAGCGCATCATAAATGATGCGGTTATTTATTAGTTTTATTGATGTCGTTCACATAGTTGTTTTCTTTGCAGCAGCTGATGAAGTGGTGAACATTTCATGTTCTGATCCAGCAGAGAAACTCTGAACTCAGCACTAATTATTCCTCCGTTTCTTTTCTCTTCACTGAAAATGAAACACGTTTTGGATTAAAATGTTGAGTTTTGCTGCTTTGCCTCGGTTTGTTTGTGTGACAGAAATGGAACATTTCTGGAATATTTCTTTATTTACTGTGAAGCAGAAAGACTGAAACATGTTCAGACACAACAAACATTTTTCATCTGCGTAGTTTTCGGTCGGAGCTTCAAGGTTCGATTTCCCTCCTGCTGAACACGAAGCCGTCTGGGTCTCACCGCCGTTTCCTCTCCTAACAGCAAACGACCCAGCAGGACAAAGCGACGGCGGCGAAGCTCCAGCTGCAGCCTGGAAACACGCCGCCATCAGATCAGATCTCCTGATGCCAGCAGATCTCCTGATGCCAGCAGATCTCCTGATGCCATCAGATCAGATCTCCTGATGCCATCAGATCAGATCTCCTGATGATATCAGATCTCCTGATGATATCAGATCTCCTGATGATATCAGATCTCCTGATGATATCAGATCTCCTGATGATATCAGATCTCCTGATGATATCAGATCTCCTGATGATATCAGATCTCCTGATGATATCAGATCTCCTGATGATATCAGATCTCCTGATGATATCAGATCTCCTGATGATATCAGATCTCCTGATGATATCAGATCTCCTGATGCCATCAGATCTCCTGATGCCAGCAGATCTCCTGATGCCATCAGATCAGATCTCCTGATGGCATCAGATCAGATCTCCTGATGATATCAGATCTCCTGATGATATCAGATCTCCTGATGCCAGCAGATCTCCTGATGATATCAGATCTCCTGATGATATCAGATCTCCTGATGATATCAGATCTCCTGATGATATCAGATCTCCTGATGATATCAGATCTCCTGATGATATCAGATCTCCTGATGATATCAGATCTCCTGATGATATCAGATCTCCTGATGCCATCAGATCTCCTGATGCCAGCAGATCTCCTGATGCCATCAGATCAGATCTCCTGATGCCATCAGATCAGATCTCCTGATGATATCAGATCTCCTGATGATATCAGATCTCCTGATGATATCAGATCTCCTGATGATATCAGATCTCCTGATGATATCAGATCTCCTGATGATATCAGATCTCCTGATGATATCAGATCTCCTGATGCCATCAGATCTCCTGATGCCAGCAGATCTCCTGATGCCATCAGATCAGATCTCCTGATGGCATCAGATCAGATCTCCTGATGATATCAGATCTCCTGATGATATCAGATCTCCTGATGCCATCAGATCTCCTGATGCCAGCAGATCTCCTGATGCCATCAGATCAGATCTCCTGATGCCAGCAGATCAGATCTCCTGATGCCATCAGATCTCCTGATGCCAGCAGATCTCCTGATGCCATCAGATCAGATCTCCTGATGCCATCAGATCAGATCTCCTGATGATATCAGATCTCCTGATGATATCAGATCAGATCTCCTGATGCCAGCAGATCTCCTGATGCCAGCAGATCTCCTGATGCCAGCAGATCTCCTGATGATATCAGATCTCCTGATGATATCAGATCTCCTGATGATATCAGATCTCCTGATGATATCAGATCTCCTGATGCCATCAGATCTCCTGACGCCATCAGATCTCCTGATGCCATCAGATCTCCTGATGCCAGCAGATCTCCTGATGCCATCAGATCTCCTGATGCCAGCAGATCTCCTGATGCCATCAGATCTCCTGATGCCATCAGATCTCCTGATGCCAGCAGATCTCCTGATGCCATCAGATCAGATCTCCTGATGCCATCAGATCTCCTGATGCCATCAGATCTCCTGATGCCATCAGATCTCCTGATGCCATCAGATCTCCTGATGCCATCAGATCTCCTGATGCCAGCAGATCTCCTGATGATATCAATAAAACGTTGTTCTCACCTGGACGGTTCCCTCCACCTGCTGGCGCCGACGTAACGGACTCTACAGGACAAACAGTTCATCAATGACCCTTCAGATTAACATGGTTGAAATGAACTTTAACACATTTTTCTAACTTCCTGCAGGAGAGATCTGTGCTACAGGGACAACATGCCATCTTTTAAAAACATCTGCAGGAAATGTTGATATTTCCTCTTATGACTTTTTGTTACTCGCCACATCGATCACAGACATCAAGTCAGGCGGAGGCAGCAGAGTAGTAGAAGAAGAAATGCTGCCACCTGTAGGTGGGAGTTGGCATCACTTAACCCAGACGCCTTTCAACACAAATATGGGTTAGCTTAGCACAAAAAGTGAATCTGTTGAGCTGGTGTGAAACCAGCAGGGACTGGTTCTGTTGTTTTAGACACATTTCTAACTTCCTGCCCGAGCCAGCTGCTCTGCATGCTAGCATGGCGCCAGCTACATGCTATCATGGTGGATGGTGGCTACATGCTAACATGGCGGATGGAGGCTACATGCTAACATGGCGGATGGAGGCTACATGCTAACATGGCGGATGGAGGCTACATGCTAACATGGCGGATGGAGGCTACATGCTAACATGGAGGCTACATGCTAACATGGCGGATGGAGGCTACATGCTAACATGGCGGATGGAGGCTACATGCTAACATGGCGGATGGAGGCTACATGCTAACATGGCGGATGGAGGCTACATGCTAACATGGCAGATGGAGGCTACATGCTAACATGGCGGATGGAGGCTACATGCTAACATGGCGGATGGAGGCTACATGCTAACATGGCGGATGGAGGCTACATGCTAACATGGAGGCTACATGCTAACATGGCGGATGGAGGCTACATGCTAACATGGCGGATGGAGGCTACATGCTAACATGGGGGATGGAGGCTACATGCTAACATGGTGGATGGAGGCTACATGCTAACATGGCGGATGGAGGCTACATGCTAACATGGCGGATTGAGGCTACATGCTAACATGGCGGATGGAGGCTACATGCTAACATGGAGGCTACATGCTAACATGGCGGATGGAGGCTACATGCTAACATGGTGGATGGAGGCTACATGCTAACATGGCGGTTGGAGGCTACATGCTAACATGGCGGATGGAGGCTACATGCTAACACGGAGGCTACATGCTAACATGGCGGATGGAGGCTACCTGCTAACATGGCGGATGGAGGCTACATGCTAACATGGCGGATGGAGGCTACATGCTAACATGGAGGCTACATGCTAACATGGCGGATGGAGGCTACATGCTAACATGGTGGATGGAGGCTACATGCTAACATGGCGGTTGGAGGCTACATGCTAACATGGCGGATGGAGGCTACATGCTAACATGGAGGCTACATGCTAACATGGCGGATGGAGGCTACCTGCTAACATGGCGGATGGAGGCTACCTGCTAACATGGCGGATGGAGGCTACATGCTAACATGGCGGATGGAGGCTACACGCTAACATGGCGGATGGAGGCTACATGCTAACATGGCGGATGGAGGCTACATGCTAACATGGCGGATGGAGGCTACACGCTAACATGGCGGATGGAGGCTACATGCTAACATGGCGGATGGAGGCTACATGCTAACATGGCGGATGGAGGCTACATGCTAACATGGCGGATGGAGGCTACACGCTAACATGGCGGATGGAGGCTACACGCTAACATGGCGGATGGAGGCTACATGCTAACATGGCGGATGGAGGCTACAGGCTAACATGGCGGATGGAGGCTACACGCTAACATGGCGGATGGAGGCTACATGCTAACATGGCGGATGGAGGCTACATGCTAACATGGCGGATGGAGGCTACATGCTAACATGGCGGATGGAGGCTACATGCTAACATGGCGGATGGAGGCTACATGCTAACATGGCGGATGGAGGCTACATGCTAACATGGCGGATGGAGGCTACCTTCCATCCAGGCCACCTGGATGCTGAAGTCCTGCGACTGGTGCGGTTTTGCCACGGAGCAGACGTGGGTCCCCAGGTCCCGGTTCTGGGCCCGCTGGATGGACAGCTGGATGCTGCCGGGTCGGTACCGCATGGCGTAGCCGGCGCTGCAGTTCTGGTACTTCCTGTGCTTGATGTAGTGGCACAGCAGCTTCCTGCGGGGGCCGGTCCAGCGCACCGTCAGCCGCTCCAGGTTCTGCCCGTCCTCGAAGCCGTAGGGGCAAGGCAGCGAGAGCCGCTGACCGGGCCGGCAGAACAGCTGGACCGCACCGCCTGGAGGACCAGGACCACCACCCGTCAGTAGCAGCTTTAGACAAAATAATAAACGTGTCTGCAGCTCTCTGGAGCCCCCTGGTGGCTCTGAGGAAACCTGCAGTCCACAGCATGATGCTGCCACCACCATGCTGACCAGTGGCTCTGGCACAGGGGGTCCAAAGTGCGGTTCGGGGGCCATTTGCAACCCCAAAGAAGCCTGGCTGGTTGACATTTAGTCAACATAATTTACAGATAAATGACACATTCTTAAGAAATATTATACAAAATAAATCCCATTTCCAAAAGATTTTTCAGAAATGTTGATCTAAATGTTACTGAACACAAACAATCAACCCAGGAAACTTTTTACTGTAATTTAAATTTACACGTCTGTCTCTACAGAATCAAACTTTTCATCAAATTTAATCTAATTATTCAACAGTTAAAAGAAAAAACATAAACAGACCAAAAGTTTTAGACCATTTTAGTGGCTGCAGCTGTTTTCAGGTGGACAACGTCAGCCTCAAAAAGTTTGTACACCCTGCAGGTTTCTGAGCATCATCAAGACTTTCTCCAGAGACCCAGAACCCAGCAAATGGGCTTCCTGTCGGTTCTGGTGAGACCTGCTCTCCTGCTGGTTCAGCTCTGAAACCTTAAGGTCTAAGTCAGCTCTGGATGGATCGTCTCTCCAGAGGAGCTCCGGGTTGGTTCTGGTTCCTTTGGACCCCAGAAACGTCCCGGTTGTTTCCTGTCAGGTGGAAGAACTCACCTTCTCCAGCCAGACGGGTCAGAATCAGTCCGAGGTACAGCGTCTGCTCCACAGCCATCGACCACATCTGGCTCTGGCTCTGGTTCTGGCTCTGGTTGTCTGGTTCTGGTTCTGGCTCTGGCTCTGGTTCTGGTTCTGGTTCTGGTTCTGGTTCTGGCTCTGGCTCTGGTTCTGGCTCTGGTTCTGGTTCTGGTTCTGGGCTCTGGTTCTGGTTCTGGTGCTGATCCGCGCCCCGGGTTAAAGTATTCACACCCCGCCTGGGAACCAGAAGGAGTCCAAACAGAGTTTCTACTTTTGCTTTCCAGCGGTGTCGCTTTCCAAGCCTCCAGCTGCAACCTGAGTCTACTGAGGAAGAGGAGGGTCAGCCTTCATCCCTGCTATCTGAGCAGAACAGAACCCTGGTTCTGGGCCCGGTTCTGGCCCGGTTCTGGCCCGGTTCTGGCCCGGTTCTGACCCGGTTCTGACCCGGTCGGGAGCTGAGATGAGCCTCAGTTCATCCAGCTGCTGTCTGTGACTCGCAGGTGATGGAAAATGTTTCAGATCTTCATCTCCATCATCGTCATCATCAGCTGGACAAACTTCCAGACATTTAAAGGGCCGGTATCATGTGCTTCACATTTTACAGCTTATCAACTCTATTACCTTATAAATAGTTGGAAAAATGCTTTTTAAAAAAGTGAAATGACTTCCTGATTGAACTCCTTAAAATTGGGCCTCTGTCTCTTTAAGAGGCTCCCGCTCCTCCTGAAGCTCCGCCTCCAGGAAGGAGCTGAGAGGGGGAGGGGCTGCACCTCGGAGGCGGGGCTAGGTCCGCCCTGGCGTTTAGCAGCTGATTGGTTGCCATGGAGATTAAAATAATTCTCAAACGTGGAGGAATCAGAGCAACACAGCAGGTTTGTTTCGGATTAAACTTTATCCACATATTCCAGCCCCCATGATGCTTTGCGTGATTTATGGGCGTGGCTTCCGCCGCTAACTGGCTAACCACAGAGGATTAGGCTATAAAATATGTGGGAACTCAGTTATCATAGCTTACATGTGGCAATATGGTTTAACCGCTACCTGCAGCTAATGGGAGGAAAGATGGCGACTTGAAGAAATGGCCGCAAATAACCAGCACTAGCATAGTTAGCTACTTTAGCATAGTTAGCTACTTTAGCATAGTTAGCGACTTTAGCATAGTTAGCTACTTTAGCATAGTTAGCTACTTTAGCATAGTTAGCTACTTTAGCATAGTTAGCGACTTTAGCATAGTTAGCTACTTTAGCATAGTTAGCTACTGCACTGCTTCGGATGCAGACGCGGGTTTTTCTCGCCTTGGTTTTCTATCCACACCATGAAAGGAGCTCATGTAACAAACTTTAACATAGTTAAAATGGTTGAGGTTAAATCCTGCTAGGTATTATGGGTAATCAGAGCCATGAGGATCACTGACGACGTGTCTCTGCTATGTGATAAAGAAATATTGTTTGTGCATTTTATAGAATGTTTATGGTTTTTGTTTTTGCATATTATTGAAACATGTTTAATCACCATAGTTCTGCTATTTTATGGAGTTTTAGAAGTTTAGTTTGTGGGAATTTCCCACGCAGTGAAATCCTGCTGGTTTTACCTCCATGTGTGAAATGCAGCATTAAGGGAACCAATGAAACCAGCAGAACCAGCAGAACCACCAGAACCAGCAGAACCACCAGAACCAGCAGAACCACCAGAACCAGCAGAACCATGAAGGCCACAAACACACAGAAACCACCAGAACCAGCAGAACCAGCAGAACCACCAGAACCAGCAGAACCACCAGAACCAGCAGAACCACCAGAACCAGCAGAACCACCAGAACCAGCAGAACCATGAAGGCCACAAACACACAGAAACCACCAGAACCACCAGAACCAGCAGAACCACCAGAACCAGCAGAACCACCAGAACCAGCAGAACCATGAAGGCCACATACGGAGCGTTTTGGGTTCTCTGACGTTCATCCAGATTCTTTTTGTTTCCTCGTCTGTCGTGGGAGATGAAAACTACAGTCAGACTCATGTTGATGCCACAAACTGAACTCGGTCCGATTGTTGAAGCCACAGCAGATACCTGAGGTCCAACTGGACCGACTCTGTCCGGTGGCAGGTTGCTCTCTATGACAGGTTCATGTGATTCGGTTCGGTTCTGGTCCAGATTCTCCATATTACGGTCCTGAGTGAAGCTTTTCCTCTGCTGATTTTCAGTGACACTCAGCAGCGGAGAACGTCCAGGTTCTGGTTCTGATGGACTGAATGAATATTTTATTTTGTCTTATAAAAACTGTTCCAAACATAGTGATTGATGTCATAAACTTTATTATTTTTAAGTACAAACATAAAATAAAATTCACATTACAGAGCTGATGTTATGTAGTTCTGGTGTTTCACACTGACCAGCTTCTCTTTTTCTTTATTACCATCATGGAAACCAGCTGCTAGCAGCGAAGCTTTATGAAATATGTTATTAAAACTTTCCACCTTTCAGAAATTGAAATAAGGGTCCAGTCCCTGTAAAGGTTGGTCTGTTACCCAGAAAGCCGTTGGGCACCATGACGCCACAGCGTGAGTCCAACAGTGGCTGGGACAGCCTAACATGTAGTGGGGCCACTTTACACAGACACATTCATGGAGTGCAGAACAAATCGCGTCCCGTATCGTTTCAACACGAGATGCTGCATTGAACAGCCAAATACGGGAGGAAACCGGACAGAGAGACGGAACCATGAATGTCCTCCTGACTACCATTCTGTCCTCTGTACAGGACATTTAAAACCTGAATGTCTCCCACCCCTCACTCCACTGACTTAGTTCCTCTTGGTATCTGGAGAGGACAGTTGGGGCTTTTCAACGATACCACAGACTTTTGTACCTTCCTTTTCCTAATTCATAAAAATGGCGTTCATCAGTAATAATATTTTATGGGAGGAGACAAAGTAAGTGCATAAAACCTTTTATTACTGTGGGATTTAAGAAATGGTGATTGGACAATATTGTTGTCCTGGTAGTCAGCAGGATATAGATGATAAAACCCAATGAAATAACGCTACTTCCGGTTGGCGCCGGAAGTTGGACCCATAATCGTTCCTCCAATCAGCCGCCCAGGAACAAGGCGGAAAACAAAAGAAGAAAAGGTTTATTTTACAGGTTACCGGCCCTTTAAGTGACCAGGTTTCACTGGTCATGGAAAACATGTTGAGGAAATGATTTTCTTTTCTTTCTGTTTTTCTCCTCCAGGCCTGTTTCTCTGTGTTCATCATAAAGTTTGAACTGAACTGAATCAAAACGTGAAGTTTTACTTACATTACACTTTTTGTTTACTTCCTGTTTCAGGAAAACAAACTTCCGTTTGAGTTCTACATTTTATCTTAATTTTCTTACAGTGGAGCTGCGAGTTAGAGATGACCAGTGGGTGACGCTGCCACCTACTGGTCAGCCAGGGTGACGACACAGAGACACAGATAATGTAGGAAGTGGTGGCATGGTGCTGTGGGCTGAAATCACCATGGCAACCCGTGACTAATTTCTGAACCTCTTTTTGCATATTCTCAGATGTTCTTAGTCATTTTCTGTCATTTTTAAACTAAGCTGAAATTTTATGGTATTTTTAAAAAGAAATAAACAGATTTCATAAAAGCAGAAAGATGAATTTATTGAGCATTGATCACTGAAACATTACAGAATAAATCATCTGATCACAGATCAATAACTCAAACATGAATCACTTGTTTACTCAAAGCAACAGTCATTTATTTACAAAGAGACGATCTGCCTCCCGCCACTAGGGGCGCTGCTTCCCACCCGATGGATGCAGAAACTGAAGCAAAAAATGAAACATTTATGATGCTTTTCAGTCAAAACTGATAAACACGTTTCTGTTCTCTGATCCTGTCAGACATTAATACATCCAGGATGCAGTTTGTAAAGTTACATCCAAAAACTAACAGCGATAATTTGGAAATGTATTTCTTATCTTCACCATGTTATTCAATACTTTATGAATGTTTCAGTTTCATGCTAATTATTGAGTGTTGAGCTAAATATTTAGTTTCAAACGCAACATTCAGATTGAAGCTAAAACTTCAGTTTTGCTTGCTAAATAAGTACAGATGTCACAATTTAAAAATAAATATTTAGTTATGAGCTAAGTAAGCCTCAAAACTAAATATGAAGATTTAAACCTTTATGAATAAATTAAAAGATGGTGAAATCATGACTTTGGAAGAAGAAACTCTCACCGTTTTGTTCCAAGACAGATTGAAAAACCAAATTATTGCTGTTAGCCGTCCAAACCTGAGCTACATCAGACTCATGTAGACCAAAAGCAGAAAAACATTCAGTCGACCTCTGACCTTCCTCAAAGGTCAGAGGTCAAAGAGGGAACAGATCTGAGTTTCTGCACCGACCAGAGAAAAAACCTTCAAATCAAACATCCAGAGAGACGCAGATCACAAAACCAAGACACACAAAACCAAACCGAGGAAGAGGATGAAGATCAGGATGAAGATCAGGATGAAGGTCCGGATGAAGATCAGGAGGATGAGGATGAAGGTCGGATGAAGGTCCGGATGAAGGTCCGGATGAAGGTCCGGATGAAGGTCCGGAGGATGAGGATGAAGATCAGGATGAAGATCCGGATGAAGATCAGAGGATGAGGATGAAGATCAGGATGAAGATCAGGATGAAGGTCCGGATGAAGATCAGGAGGATGAGGATGAAGATCAGGATGAAGGTCCGGATGAAGGTCCGGAGGATGAGGATGAAGATCAGGATGAAGTCCGGATGAAGATCAGGAGGATGAGGATGAAGATCAGGATGAAGGTCCGGATGAAGGTCCGGATGAAGATCAGGAGGATGAGGATGAAGATCAGGATGAAGGTCCGGATGAGGTCCGGATGAAGATCAGGAGGATGAGGATGAAGGTCCGATGAAGATCAGGATGAGGGTCCGGATGAAGATCAGGAGGATGAGGATGAAGATCAGGATGAAGATCAGGATGAAGGTCCGGATGAAGATCAGGAGGATGAGGATGAAGGTCCGATGAAGGTCCGGAAGAAGATCAGGAGGATGAGGATGAAGATCAGGATGAAGATCAGGATGAAGGTCCGGATGAAGATCAGGAGGATGAGGATGAAGATCAGGATGAAGGTCCGGATGAAGGTCCGGATGAAGATCAGGATGAGGTCCGGATGAAGGTCCGGATGAAGATCAGGATGAAGGTCCGGATGAAGGTCCGGATGAGGTCCGGATGAAGATCAGGAGGATGAGGATGAAGATCAAGATGAAGGTCCGGATGAAGATCAGGAGGATGAGGATGAAGATCAGGATGAAGATCAGGATGAAGGTCCGGATGAAGATCAGGAGGATGAGGATGAAGATCAGGATGAAGGTCCGGATGAAGGTCCGGATGAAGATCAGGATGAGGGTCCGGATGAAGGTCCGGATGAGGTCCGGATGAAGATCAGGAGGATGAGGATGAAGATCAGGATGAAGATCAGGATGAAGGTCCGGATGAAGATCAGGAGGATGAGGATGAAGATCAGGATGAAGGTCCGGATGAAGATCAGGATGAGGTCCGGATGAAGATCAGGAGGATGAGGATGAAGGTCCGGATGAAGATCAGGATGAGGGTCCAGATGAAGGTCCGGATGAAGGTCCGGATGAAGATCAGGAGGATGAGGATGAAGGTCCGGATGAAGATCAGGATGAGGGTCCGGATGAAGGTCCGGATGAGGTCCGGATGAAGATCAGGAGGATGAGGATGAAGGTCCGGATGAAGATCAGGAGGATGAGGATGAAGGTCCGGATGAAGATCAGGATGAGGGTCCGGATGAGGTCCGGATGAGGTCCGGATGAGGTCCGGAGTCTACTGGATGCCTCTGAACAGAACCAAGGCGAAGCCCATGGCAAAGAGCTGCAGGGAGAAACAAACATGGAGTCAGAACCGAACCGTCTGCAGGTTCATGTTGATGCTCAGAACTTTCAAAATAAAACACATAAATATATGAACATATTTCCCATAATCCAGTTTATTAGTGAGGAGCTGATGAAAAACGTTCAGTCTGTGTTTTATTCTGAAAAACATGAAATTCATTTAGTATTTTACTGTTTCTGATATGAGGGAACAAACCAGACAAATTGATCAGATACAGAGTCTATAAAGATATTAATTTACTGGATAATGGAGGATCTTTACATGTATTTATGGATAATTTTATAATTATCCTATTTTAACCAAACTAAATGTTATTTTCTGTTTTATTGTTTATCTGCCTGTGATTGATCCATCCTTCATCCATCCATCCATCATCTATCCATCATCTATCCATCCTTCATCCATCCATCCATCATCTATCCATCATCTATCCATCCATCATCCATCCATCCATCATCTATCCATCCATCATCCATCCATCCATCATCATCCATCATCTATCATCCATCATCTTCATCCATCCATCCATCCATCCATCCATCCATCATCATCATCCATCCATCCATCCATCCATCCATCCATCATCATCCACCACATCCATCCATCATCATCCATCCATCATCCACCATCCATCCATCATCCATCATCATCCATCCATCCATCCATCCATCTCCATCCATCCATCATCACATCCATCACATCCACATCATCCATCCATCCTACATCCATCATCATCCATCCATCCATCATCCATCCATCCATCATCCATCCATCCATCCATCCATCACATCCATCCATCATCCATCCATCCATCATCACCATCCATTCCATCATTATCCATCCATCATCCATCCATCCATCATCCATCCCATCCATCATCATCCATCCATCATCCATCCATCCATCCATCTATCCACATCATCCATCCATCCATCCATCCATCCATCATCCATCCATCCATCATCCATCCATCATCCATCCACACCATCCATCCATCCATCCATCCATCCATCCACTCCTCATCCATCCATCATCCATCCATCCATCCATCCATCCATCCATCATCTATCCATCCATCATCCATCCATCATCCATCCATCCATCCATCCATCCATCATCCATCCATCCATCATCCATCCATACCATCACATCCATCCATCCATCATCATCCACCATATCCATCCATCATCCATCATCCATCCATCCATCATCCATACCATCCATCCATCCATCCATCCATCCATCCATCCATCTCCATCCATCCATCATCTATCCACATCCATCATCCATCCATCCATCCATCACTATCCATCCATCATCCATCCATCCATCATCCATCCATCATCCATCATCCATCCATCCATCCATCCATCCATCCATACATCCATCCCATCCATCATCCATCCATCCATCATCCATCCATCCATCCTCATCCATCACATCCATCCATCATCCATCATCCATCATCCATCCATCATCATCCATCCATCCATCCATCATATCCATCCATCCATCATCATCCATCCATCTCCATCCATCATCATCCATCCCATCATCCATCCATCCACATCCTTCATCACCATCCATCTCATCCATCCATCACCATCCATCATCATCATCCATCCATCATCCATCCATCCATCCATCATCTATCCATCCATCATCCATCCATCCATCTATCATCCATCATCATCCATCCATCATCCATCCATCCATCATCCCATCATCACTCCATCCATCCATCATCCATCCATCCATCCATCCATCATCATCATCCATCATCCATCCATCCATCATCATCCAATCCATCATCCATCCATCCATCACCTACATCATCCATCCATCCATCCATCATCCATCCATCCATCCATCATCCATCCATCCATCATCCATCCATCCATCCATCATCCATCTCATCATCACATCCATCCATCCATCATCATCCATCCATCCATCATCCATCCATCATCATCATATCCATCCATCCATCATCATCATCATCCATCCATCCATCCATCCATCATCATCCATCCATCTCATCCATCCATCCATCCATCCATCCATCATCCATCCATCCATACATCCATCAATCCATCATCCATCCATCCATCATCCATCACATCCATCCATACTATCATCCATCCATCCATCCATCATCCATCCATATCATCTCCATCCATCATCTCACTCCATCCATCCATCATCTCTCATCCCAATCATCCATCCATCATCCATCCATCCATCATCATCACATCCATATCCAATCTATCCATCCATCATCCATCCATCATCCATCCATCCATCCACATCCATCCATTACCATCCATCCATCCATCATCCACATCATATCCATCCATCCATCCATCATCCTATCATCCATCCATCCATCATTCATCATATCCATCCATCATTCCATCATCATCCATCATCCATCTCATATCCATCCATCCATCCATCCATCCATCATATCATCATCCATCTCATCCATCCATCATCCATCATCTCATTCATCCATCCCATCCATCCATCATCTATCCATCCATCATACCATCCACATCATCATCCATTCCCATCACAACATCCATCATCCATCCATTATCATCCATCATCCATCCATCTCTCTGTGATCTGTGTTCAGTCTGTGTCCAGATGTAGCAGGAAACTCTGCGTTACTTCGATGGTGATCACGCCGATGGTCGACGCTCCTGCAGCGTAGATGTACGTCTCAAAGTTGTCCACCAAGGCCGAGTAGCAGCCCTGCAGAGCGGACACACAGAGCCTTAAAGGGCCGGTACCATCTGCTCCACGCTCACATTTTATCAGCACCACTATGTGTCCTTCCAAACATCACTTCAAATTTAACTTTTACAAATTGGGCCTCTGTCTCTTTAAGAAGCTCCTGCTCTTTCTGAAGCTCCGCCTTCAGGAAGTCGTCCCAACACGGCTCCTCTATTAACCCTTTGATGACAAGACCTTGTAACATGATGGAAAGATGGACACCGGCCCTTTAAATCGCTCCAGGTGAAACGCGTGACGCCGCAGTCCTTCCTCAGACCTGGCTGTGCTGGAACGCCACGCCGCCGCTGACGCACCGCGCTACGTCGCCGTGGCAACAGGCATCAGGAAGCAGCCGGTCGGGGTGGAGCAGCCGGAACAGGCTCTGCTGGAAGTCATCGGGGCCGCTGGCGCCGCAGCAGCCCAGCTGGAGGAGAAGAAGAAGAAGGTGAAGGCAGCAGGGCGGGGCGGCGGACCAGGGCGGCAGCAGGGCGGGGCGGCGGCAGCTCACCGCGGTCATGATGACGTTCCAGGTGGATGTAAAGACATCGCTGCTGTTCCGGCCCTGGTAGTGGCGTTTCAGCTCCCGGCTGAAGTACTCTCTGGTCAACTGGGCCAAACACGCACAGAACCGGGTCAGAACCAGACCGGACTCTCACCCCACGTCTACAACCGGTTCCAGTTTACAGAAAAACAGTAAAAAATACTTCATCAAACAGCCGGACACTAAAACCCTGAAACCAGTCTAACCAGTCAACTGATCCAGTTCTCAGTGGTTCTGCTGACCCAGAACCAGAACTCATGTTCTCCCTGAAGAACCAGAACCAGAACCAGAACTCACGTTCTCCCTGAAGAACCAGAACCAGAACCAGAACTCACGTTCTCCCTGAAGAGGAAGGCCAAGATGGCCGCCGCCAGCTCCGCCAGGAAGATGAAGAGAATGAGGATGAAGAACTGAGAAGATAAGACAGAGCGGTTAGTCTGAGGCGGGACCGGCCCGGTAGAACCAGTACCACTGGTCCAGTAGAACCAACAGTACAACTGATCCAGTAGATCCGGGTCCAGTAGAACCAGTACCACTGATCCAGTAGAACCAGTACAACTGATCCAGTAGAACCGGGCCCAGTAGAACCAGTACCACTGATCCAGTAGAACCGGGTCCAGTAGAACCGGCCCAATAGAACCGGGTCCAGTAGAACCGGTCCAGTAGAACCGGCCCAATAGAACCGGGTCCAGTAGAACCGGCCCAGTAGAACGGTCCAGTAGAACCGTCCAGTAGAACCGGGCCCAATAGAACCGGGTCCAGTAGAACCAGTACCACGGATCCAGTAGAACCGGGTCCAGTAGAACCGGCCCAATAGAACCGGGTCGAGTAGAACCGGTCCAGTAGAACCGGCCAGTAGAACCAGTACAACTGATCCAGTAGAACCGGGCCCAGTAGAACCGGCCCAGTAGAACCAGTACAACTGATCCAGTAGAACCGGGTCCAGTAGAACCGGTCCAAGTTAGAAACCGGCCCAATAGAACCGGGTCCAGTAGAACCGGCCCAATAGAACCGGGTCCAGTAGAACCGGCCCAGTAGAACCGGGTCCAGTAGAACCGGTCCAGTAGAACCGGCCCAATAGAACCGGGTCCAGTAGAACCAGAACAGTAGAACCGGCCCAGTAGAACGGGTCCAGTAGAACGGCCAGTAGAACCGGGTCCAGTAGAACCAGAACAGTAGAACCGGCCAGTAGAACCGGGTCCAGTAGAACTAGGTCCAATAGAACCGGCCCAGTAGAACCGGGTCCAGTAGAACCGGTCCAGTAGAACCGGTCCAGTAGAACCAGTAGAACTGAACCGGTCCAGTAGAACCGGCCAGTAGAACCAGTAGAACCGGTCCAGTAGAACGGGTCCAGTAGAACCACCAGAACAGTAGAACCGGCCCAGTAGAACCGGGTCCAGTAAAACCCTAAGGTCCAATAGAACCGGCCCAGTAGAACCGGGTCCAGTAGAACCGGTCCAGTAGAACCGGGTCCAGTAGAACCGTGAAGTCCATGTTCAGTAGAACCGGGTCCAGTAGAACCGGTCCAGTAGAACCAGTAGAACCGGTCCAATAGAACCGGTCCAGTAGAACCGGGCCCAGTAGAACCGGGTCCAGTAGAACTAGGTCCAATAGAACCGGCCCAGTAGAACCGGGTCCAGTAGAACCGGCCAGTAGAACCGGGTCCAGTAGAACTAGGTCCAATAGACGCCAGTAGAACCAGAACAGTAGAACCGGCCCAGTAGAACCGGGTCCAGTAGAACTAGGTCCAATAGAACGCCAGTAGAACCGGGTCCAGTAGAACCGGTCCAGTAGAACCGGTCAGTAGAACCGGGTCCAGTAGAACTAGGTCCATAGAACCGGCCCAGTAGACCAGAACGTAGTAAACCGGCCCAGTAGAACCGGGTCCAGTAGAACTAGGTCCAATAGAACCGGCCCAGTAGAACCGGGTCCAGTAGAACCGGTCCAGTAAACCGGTCCAGTAGAACCAGTAGACTGATCAGTAGAACCGGGTCCAGTAGAACCGGTCCAGTAAACCAGTAGAACCGGTCCAATAGAACCGGTCCAGTGTAGAACCGGGCCCAGTGTAAACCGGCCCAGTAGAACCAGTACAACTGATCAGTAGAACCGGGTCCAGTAGAAACGGGCCAGTAGAACCGGCCCAGTAGAACCAGTAAACTGATCAGTAGAACCGGGTCCAGTAGAACGGGCCAGTAGAACCAGTCAAGATCCAGTAGAACCGGCCCAGTAGAACCGGTCCATGATCCAGTAGATCGGGTCCAGTAGAACCAGACCGGTCCAGTAGAACAGTACAACGTCCAGTAGAACCGGGCCAGTAGAACCAGTCCATGACGTCCAGTAGAACGGTCAGTAGAACCGGCCCATAGAACCGGGTCCAGTAGAACGGTCCAGTAGAACCGGCCCATAGAACGGGTCCAGTAGAACCGGCCAGTAGAACCGGGTCCAGTAGAACCGGTCCAGTAGAACGGGCCATAGAACCGGTCCAGTAGAACCAGTAACGTCCAGTAGAACCGGGTCCAGTAGAACCGGCCCAATAGAACCGGGTCCAGTAGAACCGGTCCAGTAGAACCGGCCAGTAGAACCAGTAACTGTCCAGTAGAACGGGCCAGTAGAACCGGCCCAGTAGAACCAGTACATGATCCAGTAGAACCGGGTCCAGTAGAACGGCAGTAGAACCGGCCATAGAACCGGGTCCAGTAGGCAAGACCGGTCCAGTAGAACGGCCCAGTAGAACGGGTCCAGTAGAACCAGATAGACCCAGTAAACGGTCCAGTAGAACCGGCCAGTAGAACCGGGTCCAGTAGAACCGCCATAGAACCGGGTCCAGTAGAACCAGAAGTAGAACCGGGCCAGTAGAACCGGTCCAGTAGAACGCCAGTAGAACCGGGTCCAGTAGAACGTCAGTAGAAACCGGCCAGTAGAACCGGGTCGTGAACTTCATAGAACCGGCCCAGTAGAACCGGGTCCAGTAGAACGTACCAGTAGAACGTGCAGTAGAACCGGGTCCAGTAGAACCGGTCTGACCAGTAGAACCTAGAACGTCAGTAGACGGCCCAGTAGAACGGTCCAGTAGAACCTAGGTCCAGAGAACCGGCCCTCGAGTAGAACGGCAGTGACGGGTCCAGTAGAACCTGGGCCAGTAGAACCGGTCCAGTAGAACGCCGTAGAAGGTCCGAGTCAGTAGAACAGGTCCATAGAACCGGCCAGTAGAACCAGACAGTAGAACGGCCAGTAGAACCGGGTCCAGTAGAAAGTCCATAGAACCGGCCCAGTAGAACGGGTCCAGTAGAACCGGCCAGTAGAACCGGTCCAGTAGAACCAGTGATGATAGTAACGGGTCGTACGGTCCAGTGAACGTCCAGTAGAACCGTAGAATCAGTAGAACCGGGTCCAATAGACCGGTCAGTAGAACCGGGCCAGTAGAACCGCCAGTAGAACCGTACAACTGTTCAGTAAACGGCGTAGACGGCCAGTAGAACCAGTGATCAGTAGACGCCAGTAGAACGGCCAGTAGAACGGGTCCAGTAGACGTCGAACGGGTCCAGTGAGGCCGTAGACGGCAGTGAACCGTCAGTAGAACAGTAGACCGGCCAGTAGAACGGGTCAGTAGAACGCCGAGAACGGGTCCAGTAGAACCGGGTCCAGTAGAACCGTCGGGTCCAGTAGAACCGGCCCAGTAGAACGGTCAGTAGAACAGAGACCGGGTCCAGTAGAACCGGGTCAGTAGAACCGGGTCCAGTAGAACGGCCCAGTAGAAGCCAGTAGAACCAGTAGAACGGGTCCAGTAGAACCGGTCAGTAGAGGCATAGAACCGGCCTGTGACCAGTAGAAGGGTCAGAGGGTCCAGTAGAACGGCCCAGTAGAACCGGCCAGTAGAACCAGTGACGGTCAGTAGACCAGTGACGGGTCAGTAGAACCGGGCCAGTAGACGGCCAGTAGAACCGGCCCAGTAGACCAGTAGAACGGGTCCAGTAGAACCGGTCCAGTAGAACGCCAGTGAACGCAGTAGAACCGTAACGGGTCCAGTAGAACGGGTCCAGTAGGACTTCCTGTCTCACCAGCAGCAGCAGACAGCGGTTCTCCCGGACGGCGCCGCAGCAGCCCAGGAAGCCCAGCAGGAAGAGCAGACCGCCCAGAACCAGAACCAGAACCAGGGAGGCGCCGGTGACCAGCAGGGGGCTCAGCAGCGCCGCCCTGAAGCCCGGCGGGTCGACCGACACCCAGACGCCCACGGCCAGCAGGACGGAGCCGCCCAGCTGCAGCAACAGGTGGGGGAGGGACAGGGCAGAACCGCTGCAGTCACACATATATTAATGGAAATAAACATTTAAATAAAACATTTTAATATGCAGCTATAATTTATTATAATTTATGATATTTCAATATTTAGGGGACTTTTATTGTCAAGTTGGATATTAGGACTTAGGGGGGCTATGTTAGGGGAGGAGCTATGTTAGGGGAGGGGCTAAGTTAGGGAGGAGCTATATTAGGGGCGGGGCTATGTTAGGGGAGGAGCTATGTTAGGGGAGGGGCTAAGTAGGGGGGGCTATAGTTAGGGGAGGGGCTAGTTAGGGGAGGAGCTAGTTAGGGGAGGGGCTATGTAGGGGGGGGCTATGTTAGGGGAGGAGCTAAGTTAGGAGCTAGTAGGGGAGGAGCTATAGTTTAGGGGAGGGCTATGTTAGGGGAGGGCTATGTTAGGGGAGGGCTATGTTAGGGGAGGAGCTATGTTAGGGGAGGCTAGAGGGGGCTAAGTTAGGGGAGGAGCTATGAGGGCCTAAGTAGGGGGGGCTATGTTAGGGGAGGAGCTATGTTAGGGGAGGGGCTAAGTTAGGGGAGGAGCTATATTAGGGCGGGGCTATGTTAGGGGAGGAGCTATGTTAGGGGAGGGGCTAATGTAGGGGAGGAGCTATTTAGGGGGGGGCTAAGTTAGGGGAGGAGCTATGTTAGGGAGGGGCTATGTTAGGGGAGGAGCTATGTTAGGGGAGGAGGCTAAGTTAGGGGAGGAGCTAATGTTAGGGGAGGGCTATGTAGGGGGGCTATGTTAGGGGAGGAGCTAAGTTAGGGGAGGAGCTAAGTTAGGGGAGGAGCTATGTTAGGGGGGGCGCTAAGTTAGGGGAGGAGCTATGTTAGGGGAGGAGCTATGTTAGGGGAGGGGCTAAGTTAGGGGAGGAGCTATATTAGGGGCGGGGCTATGTTAGGGGAGGGGCTAAGTTAGGGGAGGAGTATATTGGGCGGGCTATGTAGGGCGGGCTATTTAGGGGGGGCTAGGTTGGGGCGGGGTCTGTTAGGGGCGGCGCTAAGTTAGGGGCGGGGCTAAGTTAGGGGCGGGGCTATGTTAGGGGCGGGGCTATGTTAGGGGCGGGGCTTAACCTCTGAATGGAGAGAAATAACATCTGAACTCACGAAGATGAAGAAGTTGAAGACGAACATGAGATACTTGATGCAGCTCAGGCAGTCGCCCTCCATGGCCGCCAGCTTTTGCTGTTTGGACCCAACAGAACCACAGTCAGACTGGAACCAGAACCAGAACCAGAAGCATTACGAGAACATGAACCGGGACCAGGATTGGGAGCTGAACCAGAGAAAGAACCAGGGCCGGAACATTTCTGGCCCGGTTCTGCTTGGTGCTGGGACGTGATGCGTTCACTGACTCTTTCATCTCCAGACGTTGTTTACGTCTGATTCTTCTTCTGCTGAATTCTCACGTTGATTAAGTATAAATCGGAAAAATACGACGTTCAGAAAACCATCGGGTTTGGTTCCACATGTGGAACAGAACCAGGTCGTATGTTTTAGGTTAAAATATCAGAACCGGGTCGTTTTGTTGTGTGGATTTTACTGAATCGGACAGGATGATACAGGCCAGCGGCACTGTTCAGATTTTATCTGGGAAAACTATTTTGTCCACTGAGGAACCGAATGACATGTGGAATAATTTTCCATTTTTATCTCCAAGTAAAGTCCAACCGGATCAGAACCAGAATCTGGGCTGGTTCTGGTCCTGAAGCCGCGAAGTTCTGCTGAGGCTCGGCGCTGAAGGACGAGACGAGGACAGACTGTCCCTGCTGGACGTGTTGGAGTGAAGGGACCAGCTGGTGTTTACCGGACTGCAGCCGCTGACATCATCGCTGACATCATCGCTGACGTCATCGCTGCAAAGCCAGACATCCAAACATCCAAACACCAGAACAGAACCAATCGTCTTCCTGAAAGACCCGAGGCCGATTCAGGGTCAGCAGGGGTCAGAGGTCAGCGGGGACCCAACAGACCATCGGCTCAAACCAGAACCAAATCGGGTCAGAAGTAGAAAATATTCATTATTAGTTAAAACGCATAAAAGGTCATTTAATCAGCAAAATGTTTGCTGTTGAAACAGGATTAAAAAAAAGGCAAAATAAATTAATATGAATAAAGATTTAAAATATCTACTAAAAATTCAAACCTAGACAAATAAATGCAAAAAAGAAAAGAAAAATGAAATAAAGTCCCAGCTTCAGCTGATACTCGGTTCTCTGGGTGGTGAATTCTGCAGATCTCCGACCAAAACCTTCGTTCTTAGAGGCTGCAGGGGCGGAGTCATGGAGACAGGAAGGGACAGGAAGGGACAGGAAGTGACGGGAAGGGACGGGAAGGGACGGGAAGGGACGGGAAGGGACGGGAAGGGACAGGGAAGTGACAGGAAGGGACGGGAAGTGACGGGAAGGGACAGGAAGTGACAGGAAGGGACGGGAAGTGACGGGAAGGGACAGGAAGTGACGGGAAGGGACGGGAAGGGACGGGAAGTGACAGGAAGGACGGGAAGTGACGGGAAGGGACAGGAAGTGACAGGAAGGGACGGGAAGTGACGGGAAGGGACAGGAAGTGACGGGAAGGGACGGGAAGTGACGGGAAGGGACAGGAAGTGACGGGAAGGACGGGAAGGGACGGAAGGGACGGGAAGGGACGGGAAGTGACAGGAAGGGACGGGAAGTGACGGAAGGGACAGGAAGTGACAGGAAGGGACGGGAAGTGACGGGAAGGGACAGGAAGTGACGGGAAGGGACGGGAAGTGACGGGAAGGGACAGGAAGGACGGGAAGGGACGGGAAGTGACGGGAAGGGACAGGAAGTGACAGGAAGTGACAGGAAGTGACAGGAAGGGACAGGAAGGACAGAAGGACGGGAAGGCGGGAAGGGACGGAATGACGGAAGGGACGGGAAGTGACGGAAGGGACGGAAGTGACGGAAGGAACGGGACAGGAAGGGACAGGAAGTGACAGGAAGTGACAGGAAGTGACAGGAAGGGACAGGAAGTGACAGGAAGTGACAGGAAGGGACAGGAAGGAGTACAGGAAGTGACAGAAGTGACGAAGTGACAGGAAGTGAAGGAAGTGATAAGGACAGAAAAGGACAGAACAGGGACAGGAAGTGACAGGAAGGGACAGGAAATGACAGGTACCATCTGTACCTGTTGAACGTCCTGATGATGAGGCGAATCCAGCCGGCTTCACAGGAGCTGCTGAGAGGAGAGAGAGAGCGAGGCGTCAGGTCGGGTCCTTTCCTTTCTCTCCAACCATCACAAACAGAAACTTGAACCAAAAACCTCTGAAGACGCTGAGAGCAACTTCCTGTTTCACCAGATGGAAACAAGATGGAGGATTTTAGCGGTTGGAGGATTTTCTCTTTAAGACCAGGAGCCATTTATGCTGCTAGCGCTAGGCTAGCATGTTAGCTTTGGTTGTTTTTACCCAGAATGCCCTGTGATGTAGTCCACTTCCTGCTTCTGGAGCGTCTCTGGTCCGCTTGGCGTTCACATTTAAACCGAACCAGAGTTCACTTCAACCGGACCCAGACCAGAGGTCAAAGGTCAATTAGCATTCAGACCAACCGGACCCAACCTTACAGCAAACGGACCGAACTGGGCTGGTGGGATGTAAACATTGTCAGACCTGCGGGCCGAGCTGAGCAGAACCAGAACTCTGGACCGGTACAGGAGTCCGGCTGCGTTAAGCTCTTCTCTCCAACTGAAAACTTTCCAGTCTCAGAGGTGAGTCGAAACACGGAGCGGCAACGTGTGGGCGTTTCCATGGCAACGGCTGGGATGCTGCAGCGGGACCGAACTGGGCTATGGGAAACGCTGAGTCACTGCGTGACTCACTTGTTCTCTGATCGATTGTCTGAAGAAGCGGAGAAAGCAGAAGGAGCGAAGCGTGACTCACATGATGACAGAGAGGAGCCGCAGAACCTGCGGTTCTGACCCGCTTCACAAGCCGCACAGCGCCGGCGGGTCAGGAAGCCGGCTGAGTCAGAACCACGCAGCAACACGGAGCAACGAGCAGCAACATGGAGCAACAAGCAGCAACATGGAGCAACAAGCAGCAACATGGAGCAACAAGCAGAAATAAGAAGCAACAAGCAGAAACAAGCAGAAACAAGAAGCAACACGAAGCAACAAGCAGCAACATGGAGCAACGAGCAGCAACATGAGCAACAAGCAGCAACATGGAGCAACAAGCAGAAATAAGAAGCAACAAGAAGAAACAAGCAGAAACAAGAAGCAACACGAAGCAACAAGCAGCAACATGGAGCAACAAGCAGCAACATGGAGCAAAAGCAGAAATAAGAGCAACAAGAGAAACAAGCAGAAACAAGATGCAACAAGCAGCAACATGGAGCAACAAGCAGAATAAGAAGCAACACGAAGAAACAAGCAGAAACAAGATGCAACACGAAGCAACAAGCAGCAACATGGAGCAACAAGAAGAAATAAGAAGCAACAAGAGAAAAAAGCAGAAAAAAGAACAGAAGCAACACGAAGCAACAAGCAGCAACATGGAGCAACAAGCAGCAACATGGAGCAACAAGCAGAAATAAGAAGCAACACGAAGAAACAAGCAGAAACAAGATGCAACACGAAGCAACAAGCAGCAACATGGAGCAACAAGAAGAAATAAGAAGCAACAAGAAGAAACAAGCAGAAACAAGAAGCAACACGAAGCAACAAGCAGCAACATGGAGCAACAAGCAGCAACATGGAGCAACAAGCAGAAATAAGAAGCAACAAGAACAAATAAGAAGCAACAAGAAGAAACAAGCAGAAACAAGAAGCAACACGAAGCAACAAGCAGCAACATGGAGCAACAAGCAGCAACATGGAGCAACAAGCAGCAACATGGAGCAACAAGCAGAAATAAGAAGCAACAAGAAGAAACAAGCAGAAACAAGATGCAACAAGCAGCAACATGGAGCAACAAGCAGCAACATGGAGCAACAAGCAGAAATAAGAAGCAACACGAAGAAACAAGCAGAAACAAGATGCAACAAGCAGCAACATGGAGCAACAAGCAGAAATAAGAAGCAATAAGAAGCAACAAGAAGAAACAAGAAGCAACAAGCAGAAATAAGAAGCAATAAGAAGCAACAAGAAGAAACAAGAAGCAACAAGCAGAAACAAGCAGCAACACGAAGCAACAAGCAGCAACATGGAGCAACAAGCAGCAACATGGAGCAACAAGCAGCAACATGGAGCAACAAGCAGAAATAAGAAGAAACAAGCAGAAACAAGAAGCAACACGAAGCAACAAGCAGCAACATGGAGCAACAAGCAGAAATAAGAAGCAACAAGAAGAAACAAGCAGAAACAAGAAGAAACAAGCAGAAACAAGAAGCAACACGAAGCAACGAGCAGCAACATGGAGCAACAAGCAGCAACATGGAGCAACAAGCAGCAACATGGAGCAACAAGCAGCAACATGGAGCAACAAGCAGAAATAAGAAGCAACAAGAAGAAACAAGCAGAAACAAGATGCAACAAGCAGCAACATGGAGCAACAAGCAGAAATAAGAAGCAACAAGAAGAAATAAGAAGCAACAAGAAGAAACAAGCAGAAACAAGAAGCAACACGAAGCAACGAGCAGCAACATGGAGCAACAAGCAGCAACATGGAGCAACAAGCAGCAACATGGAGCAACAAGCAGCAACATGGAGCAACAAGCAGAAATAAGAAGCAACAAGAAGAAACAAGCAGAAACAAGATGCAACAAGCAGCAACATGGAGCAACAAGCAGAAATAAGAAGCAACAAGAAGAAATAAGAAGCAACAAGAAGAAACAAGCAGAAACAAGAAGCAACACGAAGCAACAAGCAGCAACATGGAGCAACAAGCAGAAATAAGAAGCAACAAGAAGAAACAAGCAGAAACAAGAAGCAACACGAAGCAACGAGCAGCAACATGGAGCAACAAGCAGCAACATGGAGCAACAAGCAGCAACATGGAGCAACAAGCAGAAATAAGAAGCAACAAGCAGAAACAAGAAGCAACACGAAGCAACAAGCAGCAACATGGAGCAACAAGCAGAAATAAGAAGCAACAGAAGAAATAGAGCAACAAGAAGAAATCAGATTACAGTAGAACCGGATCTTGATGTGATGAATTCTCCATCACGTTTAAATCGTTTGGGTCGGACCGGACCAACTGGTTCTGACCTGCGATCCGAACTGAAAACACTTAAAAATGCTTTAAACCTGGAAAGTCCCACTTTTCCTGCTCTGTAAACGCACCATGATGGGGTTCAAGCCGCGGCTCCAGGGCCCTGTGGGGCCCCTGGACTGAAAGGGAAGAAGGACAGAAACTTGGCGCCCAGCACAGGAAGTTGATTTAAATGAAGACTTTTTAATTTTGTCCCAAATTAAAATGTTATAACAGCCAACTTCACGTCTAACTTATGACTTAAAATAAGTCAGAAGTTATTTGACTTATTATTTATATGACAAATTGCTGCAACTAAATCTGCTTTCATTCATTTGTGAAACTTTTTATGTTTTAATTTTTCTCTTTAATTCATTAAACTTGTATTTTCACAGAGACAAACCTAAATTATGCTTTTATTTCTCAAAATTCACCAAATCTCTTTTTGTTCTCAGTCGAAACCTAAAAAACTAAATATTTTTATCAAAACCTTCTTAAAGCTTTGGATCTACAATAATTTAAACATTTCTGTCTGGTAAAAACCTTAATTTACTGCTGAAGAGAAAAACAATCTTTTTTCTGGCCTGTAATCATTTTAACTGTTTTTGTCTGAACTGTAATTTTCTACCAAAACATCTAAAAAATATGAATAACATCCCAAATACTTTTCAGTTTTTTTTGTTGATTCTGGATGGCAGAAAATGAAAACCCAACATCCAGTCCAGTTTGCTCCGGGTTCTGGTTCTGTGGGCTCTTTTTGCTTTAAAGGTCCAGAACCTTCAGGTCGTCGGTTCTGATGATTCTGGATTTATTTTTTTACTTATTGAACTGTTTCCATCCTAAATGATTTTTCTACATGAGCCACTGATGTTTTCAGAACCAGAGATTTATTAACATTTTATTCAAATGGTTCTAGTTGTGATTCGACTCGGAACCATTTTAATTCTGATAATTTACCAAAGAAAAGATAAAAATAAAATCAGACTGTAAATCAGTTTGTACTACTATAAAGTCTTAAAGCAACAAGACAAAATATTTAGTTTTCATTAATGAACATTGACTGTAATGATCTGAACATATAAAGTTACTCAGTTCAACATAAATAACTTTCTTCACTATTTGAATAAAATATGATTAATATCCATTAATTCCTCAACACGGTTTAGATAACGAACCGAACTCACCGCGCTTCTGGACCCGAACCGGATTTTTCCGAGTTCTTCAAACTGACTCGAGTGTTTCCGAGAAAAGCCGAGCGGCCCGGTGAAGAGTCGCTGCGCTGCGGCCTCACGGCGCTCGATCCGCGGTCAGACTGGCGACCGCGCGCCGCTGGACGAACCGACACACCACAGCCGCTTCCGGTGGGCTCTTCAGAATAAAAGCCCCGCGGATGTTTATCACCAGATTCACGTAGGGCTGCTAGATTTGGGGAGGCGTTTCGTTCATATGAATTCAGTAAATAAATACATCAAATAAATGTCTGCGTATTATCAATGTTCACAATAAACAAACAAAAATGTAAAAAAATTAACGTTTATTTAGTCAATTTCATCAATTGTGATTTTATTTCAAGATTATTTTATGCATTTCATTATGTATTCATTTCTAAATGTTTTTATTTCATGTTGTCTTTTATTTTGTAAAGCTACTTAGAAAACTCCATCTCATTTAAATACATGAATTAAAAAAAATCTCGGATTTAAAAAATAAAAGTCCACAGAAATAAGTCAGAATAAAACATGAAGTATTTATTCAAATAAAAGAAAAAAGATACATGAATAAAAAACTGAAATATTGAAACAGAGCATTTTGTCAATCACTGCTAGAAAATATTTAAAATCTATATTTTATTATATGTGGACATTTATTTGTATTAATTATTAATAAGCGAATTGCATCATCTCTAAAACACAGAAACCAACAAACGGATCAGAACCGAGTCCTGAAGCTCAGCGGCTCAGTCCAGCTTCAGACCTGCAGGGAAACGTTCTGCTGCTTTTCTTCACCAGTGGAGCAAAACGTTTAGCTCCACTTTGTGAATCAAAGTCACATCAGTGTTAACTTCCTGCAGACGGAGAGGAGTCCAGAACCAGAACCAGAACCAGAACCAGGCTCCAACCAGTAACAATGAATCCTTTGTTCAGTTTATTGACAAAAACACAATAAATGATGTAAGTACTTTTTCCCTCCACAACGTTTCATCCCACCAGTTATTACAAAGTTAATCCACTTTTAATTCAGACATTATAAAAACTTTAAAAAAATACAGCGAAGCTCAAAGGTTTCTGTCAGCTTTCCACCAAATTCAGAGTCAAACTGGCTGTGAAGCTAAAGCAAAGTTTAAACTGGAAACCAGTATGTGTCGTACCACTAAACCCGGACAGTCAGGAGAAAATCTTTACCATTACAGGAAACCTGCTGGACTTCATACAAATAATCCTCAATATACAAAGTAAAAACATTTCACATGTCAGAAGGCAGGAGTAAAAACCAGCGGAGATCCGATCCAGGCCTGCTGCTCCGACTGGGAGGAGCCGCTCGCCTTTTACTCCACCCAGTCGTCGAATTTCTAATTTCATTTTCAGCATTGTTCAGATCCGAAAACTACAAACGTTTCTAAAGTGCTTAAAGGAAACTGACAAAAACAGAAGGAAAATCTGATAAAACAGAGAAAATACTCATTATTTAACATAAGGACAGAAGTTCAGCAAATCCAGGGCTGAACCTGGTTTGAACTCTTCCTCCCAGTTCCTCAGTACTTGGGCACTTTGCTGTAATCCTCCTGGAAGTTTCGGCACATGCAGACGGACAGAACCATCCCCAGCAGCTGCAGATCACAGAAACGTCTCATTAAACCGGAGCAGCTCCAGCATCTCCATCCATCCAGGACGCAGAAATTCCACATGTTCATTCCGTTTGTTCTATGATGTTTGTTCTGTTTGTTCTATGATGTTTGTTCTATGATGTTTGTTCTATAATGTTCGTTCTATGATGTTTGTTCTATAATGTTTGTTCTATGATGTTTGTTTTATGATGTTTGTTCTATGATGTTTGTTCTATGATGTTTGTTCTATGATGTTTGTTTTATGATGTTTGTTCTATGATGTTTGTTCTATGATGTTTGTTCTATGATGTTTGTTGTTTGTTCCGTTTGTTCTATGATGTTTGTTCTGTTTGTTCTATGATGTTTGTTTTATGATGTTTGTTCTATGATGTTTGTTCTGTTTGTTCTATGATGTTTGTTTTATGATGTTTGTTCTATGATGTTTGTTCTATGATGTTTGTTCTATGATGTTTGTTTTATGATGTTTGTTCTATGATGTTTGTTCTGTTTGTTCTATAATGTTCGTTCTATAATGTTTGTTCTATGATGTTTGTTCTATGATGTTTGTTCTATGATGTTTGTTCTATGATGTTTGTTCTATGATGTTTGTTCTATGATGTTTGTTCTATGATGTTTGTTCTTTGATGTTTGTTCTATGATGTTTCTATGATGTTTGTTCTATGATGTTTGTTTTATGATGTTTGTTCTATGATGTTTGTTCTATGATGTTTGTTCTATGATGTTCGTTCTATGATGTTTGTTCTATAATGTTTGTTCTGTTTGTTCTATGATGTTTGTTTTGTTTGTTCTATGATGTTTGTTCTATGATGTTTGTTCTATGATGTTTGTTCTATGATGTTTGTTCTTTGATGTTCTATGATGTTTGTTCTATGATGTTCTATAATGTTTGTTCTATAATGTTTGTTCTATAATGTTGTTGTTTGTTCTATGATGTTTGTTCTGTTTGTTCTATGATGTTCTATGATGTTTGTTCTTTGATGTTTGTTCTTTGATGTTTGTTCTTTGATGTTTGTTCTTTGATGTTTGTTCTACCATGTTTGTTCTACCATGTTTGTTCTTTGATGTTCTCAGGAAGTCGTACCTCGATGAAGGCCACCGCCACGCAGATCCCCAGCACCACGGCGATGTTGGTGAGGAGCCAACTCTCCACGCTCTCGGAGCAACCCTGAGGAGGAACCAGACGGGAATTCAGCCAGACAGGACCGGATAGGACAGGACCGGACAGGACCGGACAGGACCGGATAGGACCGGACAGAACCGGACAGGACCGGATAGGACAGGACCGGACAGGACAGAACCGGACCGGACAGAACCGGACAGGACAGGACCGGACAGGACCGGATAGACAGGACCGGACAGGACAGAACCGGACAGGACAGACCGACAGACCGGACCGGATAGGACCGGACAGAACCGGACAGGACCGGCAGGACCGGACAGGACCGGATAGGACCGGACAGGACCGGACCGGACAGGACGACCGGACAGGACCGGATAGACCGGGTAGACAGGACCGGACCGGACAGAACCGGACAGGACCGGGCAGGACCGGAAGGACCGGAAGGACCGGACAGGACCGGACCGGACAGGACCGGACCGGACAGGACCGGATAGGACCGGACAGAACCGGACCGGACAGGACCGGATAGGACCGGTAGGACAGGACCAGACAGGACCGGATAGGACCGGACAGAACCGGACCGGACAGGACCGGATAGGACCGGACAGGACCGGACCGGCCGGGTAGGACCGGGTAGGACCGGATAGGACATGACCGGGCAGGACCGGGCTGTCTTCGGCCGGGCTGGTCGCCGATTCTCTCACCGTGCTGTAAACGGGCCAGTCGGCCGTCGTGGACTTGCAGAGCCAGCTGTTTTCCGGGTCGGTCTCGGCCGGGTTCTGGTCGGTCATGGAGACGTTCTGACAGGAGCAGGGGAACAGAAGCTCGGAGCTGTTTCTGATCACCTGGTGGACCTTCCAGTCCTCCTGGTTGGTCCAGCCGCAGCATTTCATCTGCAAGGAGTTCAAAGGTCATCAGAACGACAGCTACAGGAAGTTGTTCTGTCCCGGGTCGGGTCCGACCCGAACGGAGCGAGGTGGCCTGGCGCTGAACTCACGTTCTTCTGGACAAAGCTCCAGGCCTGCTCCGTGCTCGTGTTGTTGTTGGAGAAACCTTCCAGCACCTTGCTGATGACCTTTGACATCTGATTGTGCAGCTGGAAGACGACAGGAAGTTAGAAAAGCCTGTTTGGTTCTGGTGGCGGATAATAAACCAGCACATGAATAAAATAACTCTACTTTCTGTATAAGTTTAATATTCCGTTCCTTCATTCTTATTTCTCATCTTTGCAGCTTATGACCAACCAAAAAATTATTTTCACTTTAGATTTCCTCTTTATTATTTGGTCATTTTTCTTTGAATTGTTTCTATTTTTAAAAAAAGTTAAATATTTTGAACATTTATTTTTTACTACATTTAATTATACTTTTATTTACCATTTTACATGTTAGGGTTTTTATAATTTTATTTATTTTAGGAAGCAACATTTGTATTTTACCTGTTCAAAGATTAACTATGTGTCGACTTTATAGACGCTAATAAAAATATTTTTCAAACATTTTCTTATGCATCACAAACTCATGATGTCGTCTCGAGGTATTTTAGAAAAAATAATTAAACATAAAATAATAATTATTAATAAAAACTATTTTATAAAGTTCACTGAAACTGAAAAGGTTTACATACAATATGATTAAAAATGTTAAAAAATATGCAGCAGATTAAAATAAATGCCCCAGTTTGAACAGCAGGGGGGGTCAGAGCACCAGCTGCTGCCGCTCAGGTTGTCCAGTCATGTGATCCCCAGACATCCAATCAGAGAGCTTCCTGGTCTGACCACAAACCGCCAGCTGAAGTCGACATTTCCTAGAAGAGAAACTGAAAACCTCTAGATACCAACATGACTGAAGAGGAAGTGACATCACTCACCTCTTCCTTCTGGAAGTAGATGAGAGAACCAGCTACGATCTGAGCGATGAGGATCAGAACCAGGCAGGTGAAGTACTGAGGAAGAGGAGGAAGAGGAGGGAGAGGCAAGTTAGGCAACAATCCTGGTCTGACCAAACAAAGTTATTCTGAAATCATCTGGAGGAGCTCCAGAGGAGAATCAATCATCTGGAGGAGCTCCAGAGGAGAATCAATCATCTGGAGGAGCTCCAGAGGAGAATCAATCATCTGGAGGAGCTCCAGAGGAGAATCAATCATCTGGAGGAGCTCCAGAGGAGAATCAATCATCTGGAGGAGCTCCAGAGGAGAATCAATCATCTGGAGGAGCTCCAATCACTGGAGGAGGGCCCGGACTCAATCCAGGAGCTCCAGCGGAGATCTCACTGAAGGGCTCCAGGACCGGACGAGGCCCCGATCACAGGAGACACGCGGATCTCGTAAATGTACGCAGGCCGTACGAAGTCCTCAGCTAGGAGAAACGCCGGCAGAGACGTGTACACTAATCACGGTTTAATGAGAAGGTGAGGGGAGGAAATGGAGCAAACCTCTAAATGTTCTTTATAAGAACATGAACAACTCGTAGCCTTCAAAAACCGAAACATAAGTTTATTCAGCAGAAGTTTCTCCACCACTGATGGAGACCAAACAGAGCAGCTGGTTTGACCTCAGCAGACCCTGAAACCTTGGCTGAATGAACGACCATGTCAGAAATAAACTGCTGTTTCTTAGACGGTCCAGGCTCAGCCTCACTTCTGCTGCTGGTGACATCAGAAGCTTCAACACTTCAGGTTCACTGGATGTACTCTGGCAGCGTTCATCATAGAAAAGGTCACATTTCAAACCATCTGGGTCTTACAGCGCGAGCCCAACTGGAAAAAGAAAACATGTAAAAGTCCAGAGCGCCAAGTAAGGAGCCAAACTAAAAGTCAAACAAAGAAAAACCAAATCCTTATCGATGGGATGAGATCTGGAACGCAGCACGTTTCGCAATGCATGATGGGAAAAGCAGACATTCTATTTTCCTCCATTTTGAGCCAAATGTCTTAAATCTTCCAGGTTCTAGTTCCTGTCATCAGGCTGAGTCCCTCTGCTGCTGCCGCCTCAACTACAGAGCAACAAACAAACGGGAAACTTTCAGTTTGATTGAAACGTTTTTCTGACTTTGACAAAGTAAAATAAAACACTTGTAATCACAGGAAGTGCTGCTGGGTTGGGCTGACTGGGAAGACCTGGATCCTTCCAGGACTTCACACAGGAAGCCATGTTTTAGTAGCATTAGCGATGCTAAACGCTAATCTAAGTTGTGAAACAGTTTCAAATTCTGGTTCTGTAGCTTTAAAATATCAGCAGAACTTCTTCTAATAGAAATAAAACCTGTGTAATAATAAATAATACCAGAAAAAAAAGGAAAGTTGGAGCTAAATATTTTGCTTCAAGCTAAATGCCGAGCTTGTTAACTACACATCTAGTCACTAAAGCTAAAGATTTAGCTTCAAACGGTGACATTTATAAATGAATCGATTCCTTTGTGGTGCCTGAACCTTTACACTCTGAAAAGTAAAACCCCTGTTGCTCTTTAAAAAGCTAAACTTCCGTTCTTCTCCGTCTGACTCGGCGCCATCTTGGTCGGGTCTGGCTTATGGACGTCACTCCGACCCGATAACTGCTTCATGAAACGTCCCATTGATGCGCGTCATTTACGTTCAGGCGCCCGGCTGGGCAGCCTGAGAGCCGATGCAGAGTGGGCCGAGTGTGCTGATGAGTAAGGCGGTGATGTGATGCATGCCGATGTGCGCCGCAGCAGAAAGGAGCCAGTGTGCGGCGGAGGACACCTGCTGAGCGGACAAACGTCCTCAGTGACGCTGGCGGCGGCGGCCCGGATCCCGCGCTCGGTGCTCGGCTCCGTCATCCACAGCCTCTCTGTCTGCTGACACTGCGCGTCTCTTTCTCCTCAGCCTCACCACGTCGCTGCGCCTCCGGCTCACAGCGCCTCCATCTCCACGTCAGACACCAGGAACATTAAACCCGGTTAGATTTAAACGTCTTCTGCCTACTTCCTGCTGTCAGACAGGCTCCACTGCGGTTATTCATGTCTCAACCTTGGTTTGGAAACATGTTTCATCATGAACCATAGCGCTGGTTATTTTTGGCTCATTTCATCTGGAGTACGGTGGCCGACAAGCAAACACGCATGATGCAAACTCCAAAACACGCAAAAAGACCAAATGCTGAGAAATTCATCCTGGAGCGTCTTCCTGTAAACCTGATGCTAATCTGTGATCATCATGATGCGGTTCTGACTGCGCCAAACCACCGAGTTCCAAACAGGAAGTTGTGACGGCTGGTCGCCGTTATCACACTCTGTAAAGGTTCAATCCTGGATATTAATCATGTCAGAGTTCTGAATCTGCTTCAATCCTGTGAAATTAAAGATTAATTAACCACAAGTCAACGTTTTGTTGCAGATAAACCGTATAAATTGCTGCTACCTTTATGTTTTTTCATGTAAGTTTGTTTAATTCTGGACCATTGTTGGCTAAAACCATCGTGGTGCTGCTCTCTTCGGGTTAAACTGATGCTGCAGTTGAGTTTCTCTTTTAGTTTTCTTCTCTTAGCGTATAAAACCATCTCACTCAGACACGCCCCCTAGTGGAGCATCAGGAGCTGCAGTTGCAGCGTTTCTGTAGATCAAGTTTCCTCTGCGGCTTTAAAAACTAAAATCCTCCAATAACAGAGACAAGCTGCTGGTCTCTCACACATTCAGCCTCATTCTGGACTAAAGAACTTATAAACATCAAACCCAGAAGCAAAATGAAGCAGTTTAAAGGTTCATCTTCAGTTAAATTTGTTTATGAGTCACGTGATGCATTTTATCTCAATAATCAGATAAGAGGACAATCAGTTGTGGAGAATAAAGACATTTAAAATGAAGTCCAGTTTGTGTGACTGTTATTCTGGTTTCACTGCAGGTATGAATAAAATGGAAATATTGACCTGCTTATTGGTGGTTTAGCCAAGTGAAAGAATCACTTTAAAGGATGGATGGATTTTGTTTTTACAAAATATCTGCAGCTCATTTTTTCTGTCTGCGGCAAGTGAAGAAGAAAATGTTTAGACTGTATTAAACTTTCTTTCCTTCAACAAAGAAAACCAAGTTTACGAGACAAAGCTTCAAAATCCATGCTGAGTGTAAGAAAAGTCAAAGAACAAGAAGCTTTAGTCAGAAAAAGCTTTGAGATGTTTGAGCTGGGAAGTGAGCAGTGGGTCAGGATGGCGGGAAGCCGGATGGGACACTTACTGATGACCACGGTGAAGCTCTCGTTGTCCAGGAGGAGCCAGAGTCCGAAGCCCAGGATGGCAACGCCGAGCAGCTGGAGATGACATGAGAACAGAAGAGAGTCAGAGAACGTCTGGGATAAACGCCTACAGGACAACGAAAGCTCAAAGGGTTAAACACCTTCATTAAAAACAGCTACAGCTAAAAGGAGCAGGGCTGCAGTGACACAATAATCTCACGATACGATACGCGATATTCTGCCCATGATACGATATACAGTATATCGCGATATTCAGCAAACAATACAATTCAATACACTTTTGTGATTTTCTGAAAGGTTTCAGAGGGACAGAGTGATTTTGGTGACATTTTGTGACTGTTATAAAGTTGGACTGAATTAATTTAACTGGAAACTGATTAAAAGCTCCAACTACACAATACCTGGTTCTGGTTGGACACAGACTTAAAGTGGACAGCTGGACAAAATGAACCAAAGAAGTGGAGAGAAAACATGTTTCTTTTAGTTGAAACAGTCCAAACTGTAGCTGACATGCATTAGTAAAGTAAATAAAGTGAACCAAGTTCCTGCTCTGAATAGTTTGATACCTTTTTAACCTGAACATCTGAAGGAATCACTCTAAGCCTGATGACCTGGTGAAGCCAGCAGTGAGTGAACAAGGTGACAGTTGGACGTTACGATACTTGAGGATGAATATCGATTTTTTTCTAGGAAAGAAAATAGATACATATCGCGATATCGATATTATTATACAGCCCTAAAAAGGAGCAGGATAAATAGCCGCTACATCCAGCTAAATGCTAGCTGAATCATGCTAACACTGTCTTTGAGAAGGAATCCAGCTTATTTTTATTTCTTTAACAAAGATGACAAGTATCATATGAATAAAATGTGAAAGTAGAGAAGATCTTATGTTTGCCTGCTGTCAGCTTGTTTTAGCTAACGGTAAATTGCACTAACTAAGCTAAGCTTATTAAGCTAGCACCACTCTTCTATCATGGTTTAGCTCGACCTTTTCAGTTTTTAAAACCTTTGTTTGTTTTCCAGATCATTAATTCATAACCAAATGTTGGAATTTCAGATATAAGTTTCTTAACTTCAAATTGGGGCGATACGAGTGTCAGACAGATGAAAAAATGTGTCCAGCAGAGCAAAGTCTACGGAAATCAGAATCTAAATCATTTTCAACACCTTTAAGCTAAACAAACAAATCAATATATGACCAATAACGCCCTTCAGTTTAGTTTTTTATAGACATTTAAATAAACCAACCACATTATGCTACCAGCTGAAAGTAATTGGATGGGAATTGTAGGTATAATTTTTCTACTTTTATTAATTAAGTTAAATATCAGTTTGTCAAATAATCTGCAAACTCACAACAGCTCTTTAGCTAAAAATTATTTAAAAAATGAACTAATAAAGAGAGAAAAACTGAAGTGGAAGAAAAATCATGCATGGTTCTAAACAGTTTTATACAAATAATCTGAAACGTGTGGAGTGCATTTATATTGAGCTTTTTTATATTAATTTGACTGAGAAACGTCTCCAGCTCAGTCAGGCTGGATGGACAACATCTGAGAAAATCAGTTTTCAGATTTTTATAAGTAAGTGAGCAGAAAACTCACGAAGAAGATGAGGTTGAACAGGAACAGGAAGTACTTGCTGACATTCAGGCACTTTTTCCCCATCGTGCTGTATCTGCAAACATAAAGCAGATATGAACAGAAATTAACAGAAAACCAGCAGCTCTGCTGGTTGTAATGGAAACCAGCGTGTAGCTGTACTGGTGGAAACCAGTCAGATCGACCGACACCGACCGACCGACTCCTGGTTGTGGAAAATCCAGCATGACCTGAATGCGTCACACTGTCCGATAAATCCATGGCGATCCGGTGAAAACCGCAGCGAAGCCGACCCGGTTAGGCAGGAACTGGGTCACTGTTACAGAACTACAGGGCCGAATGAGTCATATATTATATATGTACATTTTATTATATTTTCTAATTGGAGATGCAATGAGAAATCGGCTCGTACGGAAACCCATTGCTGCCATAAAAGAAAAAGCCCAACAGAAAGTCATAAGTGAGTTTTGAAGTTTAGTTACAAGAACATAACTCAGTCATGACTTTTGTTCTCCGGGTTTTGACTTTCATGTTTCCTTTGATGGAGGAATCGGGTTTCCAGATGATTTTTTATATTTTCTCTGGATCCGTTTCTGTTCAGAAATATCTTCCAAATATCGTCTTCAAAGTTTTACACTTAATTCATGAACAAACTCATAAATCTCCTATTTCCATCTGTTTCTTCCTCTTCATGCGAGATGATGAGGAGCCGACGGCTTCGAGGCTCCCAAAGCTCCAGGTTCTGGTTCTGGTTCCAAACATGACGGAGCTTTTATGGTTAAAAATGAAGAAGCGGTTCTGAAACAAAGGCGCCGTTAAAAATAGAAGCAGCTGGGAGAGGGAAGCAGAACCGGTCCGGAGCGTTGCTGGGAACCCAGAAGGTTCTGGTTAACGAGCGGTTCTGGAGTCCGGAGGGCGCCGACAAACTGGAGCTCTGGGGAACATGGCCCGGTTCTGACCCGGTTCGGCTCCTGCAGACCCGCCGCCAGGTGAACCCAGTGCGTCTCTAAGACGGCTGAATTTAGCATTCTAGTTGCCATGGAAACGTACAGCGTAGCGGTACCGGTCAGAACCGGACCTGCAGTCTGAAAAATGTTGTTTTTTTTAAGGTTGTTTATAAAATAAGAAGCTGGAAAACGAGTCGGTGAGGAAACTCAGACAGTTTGATGATTCAACTCAACGGAACCGAAGAACAAAGAAACTTCATGAAACGTTTCAGAACGTTTTCCCTCCTGGTCGACCCGGTTTCATTAGAACCAGAACTTCTGCTCTGAGTCAGACCAGCTGTTCCCCTCCTGGCCTGTGGCGGCGCTGCACCAACAACCACTGAAGGAAACGACACTGAAACCTCTGAGAGCTACTTCCTGCTTCACCATGGAAACAAGATGGAGGATTTTAGTGTTGGAGGATTTGCTCTTTAGACAAGGAGACATTTCTGCTGCTAGCGCTAGGCTAACACGTTAGCTTTGGTTGGATTTACCCAGAATGCCCTGCGCTGTAGTCCACTTCCTGCTTCTGGAGCGGTTTCTGGTCCGCTTGGCGTTCACATTCAAACCCAGACAGAGGTCAGAGGTCGGTTAGCGTTCACACCAACTGGACCGGACTTTCTAAACAAACGGACTGGAGTTGGACTGACTGATGCATGAATGATCTTAGAGAAGCTTTTGGTTCTGCTTCAGGTTTTCAGTAAAAACTGATGAAAACCTGCAGAAAAGCTGTTTCTATGCTAACAGAAAGATCCGATCCAGATCCAAATCCAGATTCTGATCCAGATCCAAATCCTGATCCAAGTCCTGATTCAAATCCAAATCCTGATCCAGATCCAGATTCATGAAGTCAGGGGAACGTCTCCTTCCTGATTGGAGCTGCAGGTTAAAACAAGAAACACAACAACACAGACGAGTCTGATCAGCCCTCACCCACCCCGACCCTCTTCTCCCCCCCTGACCCCCCCCTGACCCCCCCCTCGGTACCAGGCACCGGACCCGCCCGGCTCAGTGACGCCACCCAGGCAGCAGCAGATAAACATCAGCCTTCATCTTCCTCGTCTTGCTGCTCGTCAGAGGAGAGAACGACTGGCTCAGAGGCACTAAGGCGATCCTGCATGACGGACCGACCAGCAGAACCAGAACCGGCAGAACCAGAACCGCTATATGAAACACCGGGAACGAAACCAGTCACTGCAGCTGGAGGTCAGAGGACGACCTCTGACCTCAGTCTGCTGCTGTCCTATCAGCCTTCACAACACTCTGGTCCGAAAGGTTCTGGTCAGGTCTGGAGAACCAGAACCAGACCAGGGGAACCAGCGTTCAGCTTCTAGGAACCACAAATCTGGAACAAACCGCCAGGAAACTGAAAAACAGCCAAAACCCAGAGGTCCTTTGAATCTGGACTGGAACCAGTTAGAGACCAGTGAGGAACCAGGAACCAGTTAGGAACCAGTGAGGAACCAGGAACCAGTTAGGAACCAGTTAGAGACCAGGAACCAGGAACCAGTTAGAGACCAGTGAGGAACCAGTTCGAGTCGCTCTGATCAATCCGATATGGATCAGGGATCAATATGTTTGGTGTGTTGAATTTATTTTGCCAATGTTCGTTCTGGTTTCTCCATCGATCGCAGCCTGACGCGTTTATGATCTAAAGCACTTTGAACCTCCCTGAGGTCCGGTTCTGCGGTCCCGGTCCGGTTCTGTTGGACATAAAGCTCCTTTCATGCCGTCTTTCTCCACGGAAACAAAAGTGGAACCCGATCCGCCGCCGCGGTTCTGGGTGGGAAGCGGCGGTTTGTCACGGCTCTGACACCCGACACCCGGGTGAAACCTGTCAGCAGGACCAGATACACCTGCTGGTTCTGACCCAAACACACTGGGAGAACTGGGAGGAATGGGAAGGCTTCTTCAGAATCAACATAACCAGAATAATTATTAATCAGCAGAGAAGATGACCCAGAAGTTCTGGTTCTGGACTGTAAACAATAAGGTCACCAACAGGGTCACTAAGGTCACCAGTAGAGTCACTAAGGTCACCAGTAGAGTCACTAAGGTCACCAACAGGGTCACTAAGGTCACCAGTAGAGTCACTAAGGTCACCAACAGGGTCACTAAGGTCACCAGTAGTCATAAGGTCACAGGTCACTCACTAAACAGGTCCACACTAAGGTCACCAACAGGGTCACTAAGGTCACCAGTAGAGTCACTAAGGTCACCAGTAGAGTCACTAAGGTCACCAACAGGGTCACTAAGGTCACCAGTAGAGTCACTAAGGTCACCAGTAGAGTCACTAAGGTCACCAGTAGAGTCACTAAGGTCACCAACAGGGTCACTAAGGTCACCAACAGGGTCACTAAGGTCACCAACAGGGTCACTAAGGTCACCAACAGGGTCACTAAGGTCACCAACAGGGGCACTAAGGTCACCAACAGGGTCACTAAGGTCACCAGTAGAGTCACTAAGGTCACCAACAGGGTCACTAAGGTCACCAGTAGAGTCACTAAGGTCACCAACAGGGTCACTAAGGTCACCATAGAGTCACTAAGGTCACATCCAACAGGGTCACTAAGGTCACCAACAGGGTCACTAAGGTCACCAACAGGGTCACTAAGGTCACCAGTAGAGTCACTAAGGTCACCAACAGGGTCACTAAGGTCACCAACAGGGTCACTAAGGTCACCAAGTAGAGTCACTAAGGTCACCAGTAGAGTCACTAAGGTCACCAACAGGGTCACTAAGGTCACCAACAGGGTCACTAAGGTCACCAGTAGAGTCACTAAGGTCACCAACAGGGTCACTAAGGTCACCAGTAGAGTCACTAAGGTCACCAACAGGGTCACTAAGGTCACCAACAGGGTCACTAAGGTCACCAATAGAGTCACTAAGGTCACCAACAGGGTCACTAAGGTCACCAGTGAGTCACTAAGGTCACCAACAGGGTCACTAAGGTCACCAACAGGTGTCACAAGGTCTACCAACAGGGTCACTAAGGTCACCAGTAGAGTCACTAAGGTCACCAACAGGGTCACTAAGGTCACCAGTAGAGTCACTAAGGTCACCAACAGGGTCACTAAGGTCACCAATAGAGTCACTAAGGTCACCAACAGGGTCACTAAGGTCACCAACAGGGTCACTAAGGTCACAACAGGGTCACTAAGGTCACCAGTAGAGTCACTAAGGTCACCAACAGGGTCACTAAGGTCACCAACAGGGTCACTAAGGTCACCAGTAGAGTCACTAAGGTCACCAGTAGAGTCACTAAGGTTCACCAGTAGAGTCACTAAGGTCACCAACAGGGTCACTAAGGTCACCATACAGGGTCACTAAGGTCACCAACAGGGTCACTAAGGTCACCAACAGGGTCACTTAAGGTCACCAACAGGGTCACTAAGGTCACCAACAGGGTCACTAAGGTCACCAACAGGGTCACTAAGGTCACCAGTAGAGTCACTAAGGTCACCAACAGGGTCACTAAGGTCACCAGTAGAGTCACTAAGGTCACCAACAGGGTCACTAAGGTCACCAATAGAGTCACTAAGGTCACCAACAGGGTCACTAAGGTCACCAACAGGGTCACTAAGGTCACCAACAGGGTCACTAAGGTCACCAGTAGAGTCACTAAGGTCACCAACAGGGTCACTAAGGTCACCAACAGGGTCACTAAGGTCACCAGTAGAGTCACTAAGGTCACCAGTAGAGTCACTAAGGTCACCAACAGGGTCACTAAGGTCACCAACAGGTCACTAAGGTCACCAGTAGAGTCACTAAGGTCACCAACAGGGTCACTAAGGTCACCAACAGGGTCACTAAGGTCACCAGTAGAGTCACTAAGGTCACCAACAGGGTCACTAAGGTCACCAACAGGGTCACTAAGGTCACCAAATAGAGTCACTAAGGTCACCAACAGGTCACTAAGGTCACCATACAGGTCACTAAGGTCACCAACAGGGTCACTAAGGTCACCAGTAGAGTCACTAAGGTCACCAACAGGGTCACTAAGGTCACCAACAGGGTCACTAAGGTCACCAACAGGGTCACTAAGGTCACCAACAGGGTCACTAAGGTCACCAACAGGGTCACTAAGGTCACCAACAGGGTCACTAAGGTCACCAAAGGGTCACTAAGGTCACCAACAGGGTCACTAAGGTCACCAACAGGGTCACTAAGGTCACCAACAGGGTCACTAAGGTCACCAACAGGGTCAGAATCGGATGTTCCTGAAGGTTAAATCACTGCAGACTTTGGTCACAGTGTTGTTCCATACATGACACTCAGTCAACAATAATTCATCATGAGTAACAACTTTTGGTAGAAATGTAGTGAGTAGAAAGTACAGATACTTACTGTGACATGTAGAGGAGTAAAAGTAGAAAGTATCCATTATTAAATCTACTTAAGTAAAGTACAGATACACGAAAATTGTAACGAAGTAACGAAGTACTTGTACTTCACTGCCTAATACTGACTGTGTGATTTCCAAACTTGTTACAGTAAATAAAGTTTCAGAGTTCGACAAACTTCAGCTGATTGATAATTTAATGTTTTACGTAGAGATTTTACTTCTAGAGTGAAACAGACAGACTGACTCCTGTCTGCCGGTGAATACAATGAAGGTTTAAATGTGAATCAAATCAGAAACTGAAAGTGTTTCTGTCTGATCAAATATTAGTGCAGTTCATGAGGAAGATCTCAGCACAGAAAGGAAAAACCAGTTTGATGGGACAGGAGCGGCCCTGCGGTTTCCATGGCGACGCTGAAGCCACAGGTGTGTCACGCTACCTGGTCTCCACGGCGACGGCGGGAACGTGATGATGTCATCAGGTTTTCATTTCTGTGTCTGGCAGAGAAACCTGGCAGTTCCAGGAGCAGTTTAGCACGAAAGAAACCAGTTTAGACTGGAGCAGCCACTGCGTTTCTGAGTGAAGGGCCACAGTTTCAGACTGGTTTCAGATCAGTTCCACGCTGTGGGATCTGTTAGTAGTTTAAAGGTTCAGGACACTGTTTTAAACCAGTTTCAGACTGGTTTCAGATCCAGTTCACACTGCTGTGGGATCTGTAGTGTTAAAGGTTCAGGACACTGTTTTAAACCAGTTTCAGACTGGTTTCAGATCCAGTTCACACTGCTGTGGGATCTGTAGTGTTAAAGGTTCAGGACACGTTTTAAACCAGTTTCAGACTGGTTTCAGATCCAGTTCACACTGCTGTGGGATCTGTAGTGTTAAAGGTTCAGGACACGTTTTAAACCAGTTTCAGACTGGTTTCAGATCCAGTTCACACTGCTGTGGGATCTGTAGTGTTAAAGGTTCAGGACACGTTTTAAACCAGTTTGAGACTGGTTTCAGATCCAGTTCACACTGCTGTGGGATCTGTAGTGTTAAAGGTTCAGGACACTCGTTTTAAACCAGTTTGAGACTGGTTTCAGATCCAGTTCACACTGCTGTGGGATCTGTAGTGTTAAAGGTTCAGGACACTGTTTTAAACCAGTTTGAGACTGGTTTCAGATCCAGTTCACACACTGCTGTGGGATCTGTAGTGTTAAAGGTTCAGGACACGTTTAAACCAGTTTCAGACTGGTTTCAGATCCAGTTCACACTGCTGTGGGATCTGTAGTGTTAAAGGTTCAGGACACGTTTTAAACCAGTTTAGACTGGTTTCAGATCCAGTTCACACTGCTGTGGGATCTGTAGTGTTAAAGGTTCAGGACACTGTTTTAAACCAGTTTCAGACTGGTTTCAGATCCAGTTCACACTGCTGTGGGATCTGTAGTGTTAAAGGTTCAGGACACGTTTTAAACCAGTTTCAGACTGGTTTCAGATCCAGTTCACACTGCTGTGGGATCTGTAGTGTTAAAGGTTCAGGACACCGTTTTAAACCAGTTTCAGACTGGTTTCAGATCCAGTTCACACTGCTGTGGGATCTGTAGTGTTAAAGGTTCAGGACACCGTTTTAAACCAGTTTCAGACTGGTTTCAGATCCAGTTCACACTGCTGTGGGATCTGTAGTGTTAAAGGTTCAGGACACCGTTTTAAACCAGTTTAGACTGGTTTCAGATCCAGTTCACACTGCTGTGGGATCTGTAGTGTTAAAGGTTCAGGACACGTTTTAAACCAGTTTGAGACTGGTTTCAGATCCAGTTCACACTGCTGTGGGATCTGAGTGTTAAAGGTTCAGGACACCGTTTTAAACCAGTTTGAGACTGGTTTCAGATCCAGTTCACACTGCTGTGGGATCTGGAGTGTTAAAGGTTCAGGACACGTTTTAAACCAGTTTTCAGATCTGGTTTTCAGAAGTTCCAGTTTAGACTGGTTTCAGACAGTTAACGCTGTGGATCTGAGTGTTAAAGGTTTAGACACTGTTTTAACCAGTTTCAGATCTGGTTTGAAATGCAGATTCAGACTGTTTAAACATGTGAATCGTTTTCTCTGATTTTACATCCAGTTTAATGGATAAAACCGTTTAAAACAGTCTCAACGTTGATCAGTTTGGTCCTGGTGTCATGCTGAATCGCAAGATTGGACCGTTGTGGACCTTTCAGTCTTCTGGAGTTGGACTCCTGCCCCTCTCTGGACGTGAGGAAGAGGAGCGCTGAGCCTCTACTCGTCTTCGTCGCGTGAGGAAGATGTTGAGCTCCATCCAGCCCGATTCCCTGCAGCGACATTCCTGGTAACCGGATGATCCGGTTTGGAGCGCCGAGCCGAGCTGAGCGTGACTCGACAGGACCCAAACGGTTCCGCTCCGGTCCGACCTCCAGCAGCACCAAACCTCATCAAGGTCACAGAGAAGAGTCGACTTTATCGACGGCCACCAGAACCAGGGCCGGGGGCCGCGGGGGGCCCAGGGCCCGGTCCGATCGAAACGCTGCACTGGGTCACCAATTAAACATTGATCCGTCTGAGCCAGACTTTTCCACCAGCGGCAGAACCATCAGAACCGGCTGAGGTTCTACAGGATGAAGATGTGAAAGGTCCAATCAGAACCAGGCGAGTCGCCACAACGCTGCAAATTATCGTGAAAAACAATCAATTATTCCCATTTGCATGATTTATTGTTTTTCCACCAAAAAGTGGGTGATGAAGTTTGAAGGATCATTTTGTTCCTTTATTCTGGATCTTAAACGTTTAAAGTGATTAGAGTTTAATGTGTTCATGCCGTTAGTTTTTGCTCTGAGGAGCCGCAGGAACTCGGCACATTTTATGTTCTCCTGTTGAAAACATCGGCAGACATTTTGTTTCCGTTCTCATTCATCTGAACCTTCAGAATCATTTGCAGAAGTACTGATGGTTCTTCTTGTGGCCGGATCCGGTTCTGCTGATTTCATTCTGAAGCAACATGGAGTTTAATTCAGCTGGTTGCTATGACAACTCAACTCACACCTCAGGTCACATGACCAGAACATCAGAACAGAGGAAACAGCTGGCAGGAAACCTGGACCACGACCCGGTTTACCACCAGCTCCAGAACCTCCAGACCCGGTTCCAGAACCTCTAGAGCCTCCAGACCCGGTTCCAGAACCTCTAGAGCCTCCAGACCCGGTTCCAGAACCTCTAGAGCCTCCAGACCGGTTCCAGAACCTCTAGAGCCTCCAGACCCGGTTCAAGAGCCTCCAGAGCCTCCAGACCCAGTTCCAGAGCCTCCAGACCCGGTTCCAGAACCTCCAGACCCGGTTCCAGAACCTCCAGAGCCTCCAAAACCGGTTCCAGAACCTCCAGACCCGGTTCCAGAGCCTCCAGACCCGGTTCCAGAGCCTCCAGAGCCTCCAGACCCAGTTCCAGAGCCTCCAGAACCTCCAGACCCGGTTCCAGAGCCTCTAGAGCCTCCAGACCCGGTTCCAGAACCTCCAGACCCGGTTCCAGAGCCTTCAGAGCCTCCAGACCCGGTTCCAGAACCTCCAGACCCGGTTCCAGAGCCTCCAGACCCAGTTCCAGAGCCTCCAGAACCTCCAGACCCAGTTCCAGAGCCTCTACAGCCTCCAGACCCGGTTCCAGAACCTCCAGACCCGGTTCCAGAGCCTCCAGACCCGGTTCCAGAACCTCCAGAGCCTCCAAAACCGGTTCCAGAACCTCCAGACCCGGTTCCAGAGCCTCCAGACCCGGTTCCAGAGCCTCCAGAGCCTCCAGACCCAGTTCCAGAGCCTCCAGAACCTCCAGACCCGGTTCCAGAGCCTCTAGAGCCTCCAGACCCGGTTCCAGAACCTCCAGACCCGGTTCCAGAACCTTCAGAGCCTCCAGACCCGGTTCCAGAACCTCCAGACCCGGTTCCAGAGCCTCCAGACCCAGTTCCAGAGCCTCCAGAACCTCCAGACCCAGTTCCAGAGCCTCTACAGCCTCCAGACCCGGTTCCAGAACCTCCAGACCCGGTTCCAGAGCCTCCAGACCCAGTTCCAGAGCCTCCAGAACCTCCAGACCCAGTTCCAGAGCCTCTAGAGCCTCCAGACCCGGTTCCAGAACCTCCAGACCCGGTTGTCCAGAGCCTCACCTAGAGCCTCCAGACCCGGTTCCAGAGCCTCCAGACCCGGTTCCAGAGCCTCCAGACCCGGTTCCAGAGCCTCCAGACCCGGTTTCCAGAGCCTCCAGACCCGGTTCCAGAGCCTCCAGACCCGGTCCAGAGCCTCCAGACCCGGTCCAGACCTCCAGACCCGGTTCCAGAACCTCCAGACCCGGTTCCAGAACCTCCAGACCCGGTTCCAGAGCCTCCAGAGCCTCCAGACCCGGTTCAAGAGCCTCCAGACCCGGTTCCAGAACCTCCAGAGCCTCCAGACCCGGTTCAAGAGCCTCCAGACCCGGTTCCAGAGCCTCCAGACCCGGTTCCAGAGCCTCCAGACCCGTTTCAGAGCCTCCAGGACCCGGTTCTGTTGGTGTTACAGAGACTCCATATGATTTGACCTGAGGAAACTTTTCTTTTTCTCTGAACAGTTCCATCCAGAACACAAAGTCCAAACTTCTGAGAGCCATCTTGGAGAACCAGGCGGTTCTGCCCGGTCCGGTCCAGTCACTGGTTCTACGCCTCATAACTTTAGGGGCTTGGTAATGGATCGATCGGTCAAACCGATCGGATCCATATTTAAATGTTTTTATTGACATGAACGGAGGAAAAACTAAAACCTCCAACAGAACCGAGACGAAGTCCAGAGGAACCGGAAAGAACCAACAAACCCAGACCCGATATCACCAACTGATTCTGATCCAGTCTCACATCCAACACAGAACCAGAACCACAGACTTCACCATCAATCTAACGGTTGCTATGGCGACTCCCACCATCAGGCTGGACCAAACAGAGACTCTGACCCGAACTCTAGGATCCTGATCCAATTCTGGAACCGGGTCACTGGGTTCTGGTCCACAGAACCATCTCTGAACAATCCAGATCCACACAGAGTCCAGTTTCTGGTTCTGTTCAGGTTCTGAGTGGAAACAGAGGAGGAACTACTTTCTGCAGTGGAGGAATCCGCATCACGACATGTTGGTGCTTCTAAAACTAAATGGATCCGGGTTCGGGTTCGGGTTCTGGGAGGTCCAGAACATCTGGTCTGGGTCGGCGGAGCCAGCAGAATGGATCAGAACGCAGCAGCTCCACACCGAACCGGACCGAACCCGAACAACCAGAACCGGAAACCAGATCCGAACCGGTTCTGCTCTGAAAGTTCTGGGTTTCCAGTTCGGAACAAAGTCCAGTTGAATCCGCCTGACTGGCTTCAGTTTCACTTTCCTCAGACTAACCCGAACTTTCAGGGGAAACTCCTTCAGTCAGAACCGAACCGAACCGAACCGACGGAAACGCAGTCAAACCCAGCAGAACCGAGCCTCCCCTCCTGATCAATCCGAACCTGATCACCCGAGCAGCCGCGCACGCCTCGTGTTCACCATGGCAGACAGACGGAACCGGTCCGGGTTCGGTTCGGTCCGGGTTCGGGTCCAGACTTACGGGTCACTCACCTGTTGTTCCGGCGCGGAGAGAAGCGGGTTCTGTGCGGGTTCTGTGCGGGACTGAGCGGTTCGGACTGTCTGACCTCCGGGTCGAAGTGAACAACGAGGCGGCAGCGACACTTGAGGCCGAGAGAGGAGGCGGACCGGCGGGGCGGGGAGAGCCGCTCCGCCCGGGGTGCTGCCACCCTGCGGCCGGCAGAGGAACCGCAGCATCAGGAAAACAGTCGTTTTATGTTTGATCAGCTGCTAACGGAGGAAACTTCAATCAAACTTCAGAGGCGGTCCGGAGAGGTGCCACCAGGGGGGCCACGCCCTCGCCAACTGAAGCCTCCAGGACAACGCAGTGAAATCTATTAAACTACTGACATATTTTGAAGTAAGTAGCATTTAAATAAATAAAATGATTATGTTTAAATAAGTAAGTATTTAAATAAATAAAAAATTATATTTAAATAAATAATTTTAAAATAAATACATATTTCTCAGTTGGATATTAGTGTGGGTCCTGGGGGTCTGGTGTTCACTCTTTCATCAAATCTCTTAACTGTTTTGTCCTTAAAGTTATTTTTCAAAAGTAGTCATGCTGTTTTACAATTCTCTAATTTTGTTGTTGTTTTTGTTTTGTTTTGTTTTGACAAATAAGAATCAGAAAACGAGTGTTGCACATTTCTAGTCAGAGCCTAAAAACATGGAAGTCGCTTAGCTAACCAGAGCCCACAGGTTCTGGTTCTGACCTCAGACGCTCTGTAAAGAAACTCCAACCTCATGGAGGAACCCCGAGCGAGGAGGTCATGGAGGTTCCGAGGTTCTGGATCATGGGAGCGATGGAACCAGCAGGGGGTCCGGAGGTTCTGGATCATGGAGGAACCAGCAGGGGGTCGAGGTCGGGGGGGAGGGTCGGTTCTGGATCATGGAGGAACCAGCAGGGGGTCGGAGGTTCTGGATCATGGAGGAAACACTCAGGGACCAGCAGGGGTCTGGAGGTTCTGGATCTGGCTCCAGCAAAGACAACCAGCCAGAACTTACAGCCAAAGATATTATGGGATAGTTTAACTCAAAGCATGGCCTAGTCAAAGCCTAGTCGGGCCTGATAGAGCTGACGTTCTCAGATGTTTTTCATCCAACCTGACTGAGTTGGAGAGGTTTTAAGTCTGCAGATTTTCTCTGAAGTCCTGAGTCAAGTGGAAACAGAAGCTCACCACACTTTTCAGTTTTTACAATAAATCTGAAATTATCTTTTTCTGTTTTTCACAGAAATTCTGAGAGAAAGTTTGAGTTTGAAACGAGACAAAATGTGGGAAAGATGAAGGACTGCGAAAACTTTTAGAAGCCCCAGAAACCAGCGGTAGGATGACGGTTCTGTTCGGTTCTTTTTACCGAAAACCGAACAGAACCAGATAACGGATCTGCTAAATTCACTAGAACCTCGAACCGATCATCAGATTATTCAGCTGAGAGGAACCAAAATGGAGTCTGCAGAGGTTCTGCTGACGTCCCAGCAGGTTCTTTTGGACCGCGGCGGTGAGGTCAGCTCGGTCTGCGGGACACAAAGCCTCTCCTCAGACCCGCCAGCCGTCCTGCAGCTTACGTCACCGTGACCTCATGACCTCACCGACTCACAGAGCACAGCTGACCCGGCCAGTGCTGGGTTCTGTTCAAGTCCAGAACCTAACCAGAACCCACCGGTTCTGCTGAGCGGATCTGGACCGGTATCATTGCTGCTGCCACCTGGATCTTTAAGGAAGAGTAATGTGGTCCAAATGGATCAGAACCAGAATAGAAAACAAGATGAAGAATAAAATATAAAAGCTAAATTGAAATAGAATCTAAAATCTGTAATAATGTGAGTTGTTGACCTGTCTGGCCGGTTCTGCTGCCGGTTCGGACCTTCGTCTGTTCCTGATGTTTCCTCCTCTGCTGGACCCAAGTGGTGAAGCTCCTGCTTCTCTATCATCTGCGGACTTTGACTAGGCCGCTCCAGAACCTTCCTGTTCCTGTCGGAAATGGACCTGATTTGGATAATCGGTCGCTGCTAAAAGCCCAGATCTCCATGCTGCCACCACCATGTTTGACTGTTGGCATGTTTTTGCTTTCAATATTTTATTTTAATTGAGACATTTTTTATTATTTTAGTTTTGAAGATATTTTGTTTGAAAATATGATTAGTTTTTAAAGTTTAAATAGTTTACATTCATTTTTTTTCTTATTTAGGCATTCTGTTTTAATTGCTCAATATAAAGTTTAACATATTCAGTTTAATTTGATCTAAATTTAACTTTTGAACATTTTAAACAATTTTATTAATACATGTTGAGTTTAAAAATGTCAAAATAAAGTTTTTCAGCTGATGGATGCGAACCTTCCAGAAACTTCCCTAAAGTTGTTGTTAATAAAGAACAGTGAGTAAATAAGGATGATTGACAGCGCTAAGCCCCTCTTCCTACCTCTGAAAACTATTCACACCCATTTCTTTTAAATTGTGAACAGAGAAACCAGATAAAAACATGGAACTGCAGTGGCGCCCAAGAGGGGGGCAGCAGGGGGCCATGGCCCGTCTTTAAAAACGTTACCAGGTCATACAAAGGCTGACAGAATCAACTTTCAGACATTAAAGGAAAATCTAAATAAATCAAATTGATTCAATTAAAAAAAGTAAAAAATATAAGTGACATTTTTATTTTTGACTTGTTAAAATTCATGGGCCTGGTCGGGCCATCTGCTCGGCTAAGGTCAGAGGTCATTCAACGTGACGTCAGGGTGTGAATACTCTATCCAGCTGCTGCGTTTGGATTCGACCCGACCCAGAAAACTTTGCACAGAACCAGGCTCAGAAACAAGAGTCACAAAGAAACTTTATATAGTTTTCAAGTATTCAAAACTGTTAAATAAGTACAAGATGTGTTCACATGATTTACATATTGGACAATATCTGCCTGCTTCAGCTCTGCTAGCGCTCGGCGCCGCTCCGCCCTCCGCCTCAGGCCGCTGGAAGATGGCGGCCGCACCTGGAAGAGTTTACAGTGAGGGAGACGGCCGATTGGCCGACGGGGGCGGGACAAGACGCTGATTGGCTGCTGGTGATGTGAACGGTAACACAGAAACGGGTCGACGTTCCCAGCTGATCCCGCTCAGACAGCCGGAGGAGGAAGGCGGCGCCGACCAATCGGGGGTCAGGGATCTGAGCTAACCTCAGAGGAGGAAGAGGAGGACGAGGTCTTCCTCACACTTCCTGTAAACAGACAAACACTTCCTGCCGCCGTCCTCCTGCGACTCCGGACAGGAAGTCTGAGTAGCACCACAGAAGAGAGACGGTCTGTAGTGTCAGCGACGCCGAGAATCATGGGAAACTGGGAGAGGAGCGGGAAAACTCAGCTGGGCGGAAGAGGTCAGAGGTCAGAGGTCCTTCTGTACATCAGCTTCAGGTCGGAGCGTCAGCCCAGCCGGGTTCTGCTGCCAAGTTCTGGTTCCGGTTCTGCTGTGACGCGAGGAGGAAGCGGAGGCCTGTGCTTTAATTCTGAAGGGCTGCAGAGCTCAGCAGATTTCCTGCAGGGAATACCATCAGATTCTGGGTCAGGGAACCGGGCCGGAATCCCAATCTGGGATTAAAATCTGGAATACCGTTTGGATCAGATCCACAGGCAGAACCAGGTCGAGTTTATCCTCGTTGGGTCCAAATGTTTCAAACCAGGTATCCACATTTATCGCTCCAGTTTTCCAAACTCACAATTAGAGGATTAGTTTTCCCAGTGTAGAACCACTGACTTGATTTTCCAAGAAAAACTGTAAATACTTATGGAAAACATTCGTAATTCCAGAAACTTCTCTGGAAACAGATTTGTGATGAAGCTGATCCAGAGGGAACAGGATCCGTTCTGGAATGAACATTCCAACTTGGAAGTAAAGAAGAAGCGGAAAGGAGAAAAGATTTGGGAATGTGAGTTTGGAAAAGCCTGAGCTGCTTTCTGGTCCGAACCGCATGTCAGGATATCGGATCTGAACTGATGGAAAAATGAAGGTGGATACACCGCTTCCATTTTTATTTGGAAAATCGTATTTTTCCAGGCTGAATCATTCTGTTCCTCTTAAAGGGACAGTGCAGCTTTGTGGGAAACTGACTCCATATTGATTTTTAATATTAGCTTATTGTGACGTTTTCCTGAATGGTTTTTCATGACGGTATTCCAGAAGTCAGGAAGAATCAGCAGCTCCGTTTGGACTCAGCTGGCCCTAAAGCTGAGATTCATTCAGGAACATGATTGGCTGTGGTGTTGCGGCTGCCGACTGGTGGACAGAACCGGAAGCGGACCTGGCGGCGGACCTGGCGGCGGACCTGGCGGCTCCAATGCCTCTGGATAAACGGCTCTGAGCGCAGAAACAGAGTAAAACCTGTCTGGAGACAGAAGCCATGATCTGTACACTTTCTACACGTCCATGATGAGACAACAAGTGCATTAAAGGAACAGTACAACTCAACACAAAGCCCGTTTCCACCGGAGACTCGGCCGGATCCGGTCCGACGGGGAGCCGGGCGGCGAGCGGCGCGGTCCGGCGGTATTTACAGGAGCTTCAGGCGTTGAGCCGCAGAGACTGGTCCTCCCTCCTCCTGGAGGAGATATCGATGTCGATGGAGTCTTTGCCCACGATCAACCGCAGACGCTTCGCCGGAGGAAGTGGAATGAAGTCGTCCTCGAAGTCGTTGTGGAAGTAGTCGTCGTCCTCGTCGTCCTCGTCGTCAGAGGACGGGTCGGCCAGGACCTTCTGGGCGCCGCCGGCCGCCTCCCCGTTGGCCTGGAGCCGCCGGGCGTCGTCCTCCTTCCTCAGCTGGATCTTCAGCTTGGTGGCGTTGCCGTGGACGACGGGCGCGAAGCCGTTGTTGAGCTTGGCGATGTAGGAACCGGCCTTGTCCTTGTCGGGCTCCTTGCTGAACTTGATGCTGATCTTGCTGGAGGAGGCGGGGCCGAGCGCGGGCGAGGCCCCGGCGTCGGCGCCGTCCGCCGTCTTGCTGCTGCTGCTGTCCCTCCGCCGGCGGAGCGTCAGCTTGGGGATGCCGCCGCTGTTCTCCAGGATCAGCTGCGCGTCGTAGCGCGTGATGCGCCGCTTCTTCTTGGCCTTGTCCTGCGAGCGGCAGCCGCTCCTGCTCTTGTCGCGGCGGAGGGATTTGCCGCCGTTGGCCACGCCGTTGAAGTCCCGGTGTCTGTCGGCGAAGCTCAGCAGGACGTTCCCGCCGTCGCGTCCCGCGGCGAACGGCTCGCAGTCGGACGCTTCGCATTTGATGGTCCGCTCAGTCCGGAGTCGGGTCGGTCGCGAACTCCTCCGGCCGTAGCCGCCGCCGCCCAGCGCCGCCGGCTGCGTCGCGCCGCCGCCGTGCTGCAGGTATTCGTCCATGTCCGCCGGCTCCGTTTTGATGACCACGCCGCCCGGCAGCGGGCCGAGCCCGTCCACGCCGCCGGGCTCCAGCTTGACGCCAAGCGTCGGCTCCGGGACCTTCCGGGTCCGCGTGGACCTGCGAGTCCTGTAGGCGGAGCCGCGGCCGCCGTTCTCCTTGGCGGCGTGGCGGGTCAGGCAGCCCCGCGGGCCGAGCGGCGCCGCCTCCGGACCGTCCTTCTCCTTCTTCACCGTGACGACGCTCTTACACGGCGGCGCCTTGGGGTCCCTGAGGCCCAGCGGGGCGCCGTCTGCGCGGACCGGCGCCGCCCGCCTGCGGCTGCGCAGACGCAGCTTGCTGGGCGGCTTGGACTGGGAGCGAAGTCTCTTTGGTTCCCTGCTGCTGCTCCCTGGAGCCGCTTTGGAGCATGAGGTAGAAACGGCTCGGGACACAGACTGTCTGCCCGGCGTCCGGGTCCCGAACTTCAGGCCCGGCGACGACGAAGTTCTGGTTCTGGCAGCTGCAGCCAAACGGAGAGAAACATGATTTTTATTTAGTTTTTACATCATTTTAAGATAGAAATACATTTAAAATGTATATTAAAACAATCACTCAACTTTAATTATACCACTATTGTTACAGTGACGTATTTTATGTAGTTTTATTACATGAAAAGAAATTAAAAAGTGAACTAACTTTATGTTTAATAAAGTTAAGAGAAATTTTATATTTTCCTGAAAATGTTTTAAAATTCTGTGAATTGTAAAAAAAAAAATCAAATATGAAAATAAATTAATATCACAAAACTTATTACAAATAAAAAAGTTAAATTCTTAGGAAATTTATAAAAAAATTGAAACGTATATTAAAATATCTTAAATGTCAAAAGACAAAAACTAATAAAAATATCACAATACATAAAATTAACTGATAAAGAAACAAAAATAAAATGTAGTACAAAAAATATATAAATATTTTATAAATATACAATGAAAACAATGAAGCAGAAAAAACAATATAAAAAAAATTACGTAAAATTGCAAATATAAAATATGAAACATAATAAATGCTGAAGACAACAAAATTGATAAAAACTGACGTAACTCCTCCCGTCTGCAGATTCCAATCAATCCTCTGATATTATTGATCGGTGGTGATTATCGATGTGTTTCTGATATTATTGATCGGTGGTGATTATTGATGTGTTTCTGATATTATGGATCGTGAGCCTCAGCCTTACATTGATGTGTTTTTGGCATTTCCTGAGAGTCGACGTCGGTGTGGGATCCCACAGAGTGGCTGTCTGAGCTCCTGTTCCCTTCTCCCAGTTTCTTCAGCCGGTTGAGCCGCTTGTCCGTCTCCCGCAGTCCGTACTTGCTGTTGATGACTGGAACCTCCACCTCCAGCCCAGCTTTGGATTTGAAAGCACCGGTTCCCCGTCTGAATAGAACCGGACCAGAAACTCGGTCAGAAGTTTAGGATTTAACTGGAATGTGTTTCTGTTCCGACTGCAGCCGGACCTTCAGAGGGTCTTAATCCAGGGTTAAGGTCCAGACGGTGCTGCTCACCTTTCACACACGTATAACATTCACAAAACTCATTGCTTTCCCCAAAGAAGCCGTCTCCATAGTAACAGGAGATCTCCTCCCCGGGCTCGATGTCCCTCAGGACCTTGACGCAGGCTGTGTCTCGGCCCGTCGACACAAACTGCGAACACAGAACCCGTCAGAACGCTTCCAACGGCCGGCAGCCAATCGGGAGCGGCCAGCAGCTTACCTTGCAGTTCGGCCGGCAGTCTGAGGAAGAGGAGCAGAAGTTAGAGGAGCAGCAGCCGCAGGGGGCCGGGGAGGAGGCGGGGCTTACCGTGGTTGATGAAGGCGGCCGGGCCGAGCCACAGCTGGGCGCAGTTCTTCCTGGTGGAGTACATGACGCTGAAGTCGTTCTCTCCGTGGCGCAGCAGCAGGTTCTCCTCGCTCTCCGACAGCTCGGCGATGCAGCCCACCAGGAACTCGATCTTATCGTTCCTCTTCCTGCAGGCAGCGACAAGAGGAGAGGCTCACGACCCGGGAGACTGCAGGGAGACCGACTGCCTGGAGACGGGCCGACTGCAGGGAGACCGACTGTAGGGAGACCGACTGCAGGGAGACCGACTGCAGGGAGACCGACTGCCTGGAGACGGGCCGACTGTAGGGAGACCGACTGCAGGGAGACCGACTGTAGGGAGACCGACTGCCTGGAGACGGGCCGACTGTAGGGAGACGACTGCAGGGAGACCGAATGTAGGGAGACCGACTGCCTGGAAACGGGCCGACTGCAGGAGAGGCGGGCCGCACGCTGGGACACGACTGTGGGAGACCGACGAGGTGAGACCGACTGCCTGGAGACAGGCCGACTGCCTGGAGACGGGCCGACTGCTGGAACCCACTGTAGGGAGTACCGACTGCAGGAGACGACGACTGCCGGAGACGGGCCGACTGCCTGGAGACGGGCCGACTGCAGGGAGACCGACTGTAGGGAGACCGACTGCAGGGAGACCGACTGCAGGGAGACCGACTGCAGGAGGACCGACTGCCTGGAGAGGGCCGACTGCCTGGAGACCGACTGTAGGGAGACCGACTGTAGGGAGACCGACTGTAGGGAGACCGACTGCCTGGAGAACCGACTGTAGAGGAGACGGGCCGACTGCCTGGAGACCGACTGCCTGGAGACCGACTGTAGGGAGACCGACTGCAGGGAGACCGACTGCCTGGAGACGGGCCGACTGCCTGGAGACGGGCCGACTGCTGGAGACCGACTGCAGGGAGACCGACTGCAGGGAGACCGACTGCCTGGAGACCGACTGTAGGAGACCGACTGCAGGAAGACCGACTGCCTGGAGACGGCCGACTGCCTAGGAGACGGGCCGACTGCAGGGAGACCGACTGCAGGGAGACCGACTGCAGGGAGACCGACTGCCTGGAGACGGGCCGACTGCCTGGAGACGGCCGACTGCAGGGAGACCGACTGTAGGGAGACCGACTGCAGGGAGACCGACTGCCTGGAGACCGACTGCCTGGAGACGGGCCGACTGCCTGGAGACGGCCGACTGCTGGAGACCGACTGTAGGGAGACCGACTGTAGGGAGACCGACTGCATGGAGACCGACTGAGGGAGACCGACTGCAGGGAGACCGACTGCAGGGAGACCGACTGTAGGAGACCGACTGTAGGGAGACGGGCGACTGCCTGGAGACCGACTGCCTGGAGACGGGCCGACTGCAGGAGACCGACTGTAGGGAGACCGACTGTCAGGGAGACCGACTGCAGGGAGACCGACCTGCAGGGAGACCGACTGTAGGAGACGGGCCGACTGCACTGGAGACCGACTGTAGGGAGACCGACTGCAGGGAGACCGACTGTAGGGAGGCCGACTGCAGGGAGACCGACTGCAGGGAGACCGACTGCAGGGAGACCGACTGCAGGGAGACCGACTGCAGGGAGACCGACTGTAGGGAGACGGCGACTGCCTGGAGACCGACTGCAGGGAGACCGACTGCAGGGAGACCGACTGTAGGGAGACCGACTGTAGGGAGACGGGCCGACTGCCTGGAGACGGGCCGACTGCAGGGAGACCGACTGTAGGGAGACCGACTGCAGGGAGACCGACTGTAGGGAGACCGACTGTAGGGAGACCGACTGCAGGGAGGACCGACTGCCTGGAGACCGACTGTAGGGAGACCGACTGTAGGGAGACGGGCCGACTGCCTGGAGACGGGCCGACTGCCTGGAGACCGACTGTAGGGAGACCGACTGCAGGGAGACCGACTGCTAGGAGACGGGCGACTGCCTGGAGACGGGCCGACTGCAGGGAGACCGACTGTAGGAGACCGACTGCAGGAGACCGACTGCAGGGAGACCGACTGCAGGGAGACCGACTGCCTGGAGACGGGCCGACTGCCTGGAGACGGGCCGACTGCAGGGAGACCGACTGTAGGGAGACCGACTGCAGGGAGACCGACTGTAGGGAGACCGACTGAGGGAGACCGACTGCCTGGAGACCGACGTAGGGAGACCGACTGAGGGAGACAGACTGTAGGGAGACGACTGCCTGAGACCGCTGTAGGGAGACGGGCCGACTGCCTGGAGACGCGACTGCCTGGAGACCGACTGTAGGGAGACCGACTGCAGGGAGACCGACTGCCTGGAGACGGGCCGACTGCCTGGAGACGGGCCGACTGCAGGGAGACCGACTGTAGGGAGACCGACTGCAGGGAGACCGACTGCAGGGAGACCGACTGCAGGGAGACCGACTGCCTGGAGACGGGCCGACTGCCTGGAGACGGGCCGACTGCAGGGAGACCGACTGTAGGGAGACCGACTGCAGGGAGACCGACTGTAGGGAGACCGACTGCAGGGAGACCGACTGCCTGGAGACCGACTGTAGGGAGACCGACTGTAGGGAGACCGACTGTAGGGAGACCGACTGCCTGGAGACCGACTGTAGGGAGACCGACTGCCTGGAGACCGACTGCAGAGGAGACCGACTGCAGGGAGACCGACTGCCTGGAGACGGGCCGACTGCCTGGAGACGGGCCGACTGCAGGAGACCGACTGCAGGGAGACCGACTGCAGGGAGACCGACTGCCTGGAGACCGACTGCAGGGAGACCGACTGCAGGGAGACCGACTGCCTGGAGACGGGCCGACTGCCTGGAGACCGACTGCCTGGAGACCGACTGTAGGGAGACCGACTGCAGGGAGACCGACTGCCTGGAGACGGGCCGACTGCCTGGAGACGGGCCCGACTGCAGGGAGACCGACTGCCTGGAGACCGACTGCAGGGAGACCGACTGCCTGGAGACCGACTGTAGGGAGACCGACTGCAGGGAGACCGACTGCCTGGAGACGGGCCGACTGCCTGGAGACCGACTGCCGGAGACCGACTGTAGGGAGACCGACTGCAGGGAGACCGACTGCCTGGAGACGGGCCGACTGCCTGGAGACGGGCCGACTGCAGGAGAGACCCGACTGCAGGGAGACCGACTGCAGGGAGACCGACTGCCTGGAGACGGGCCGACTGCAGGGAGACCGACTGTAGGGAGACCGACTGCAGGGAGACCGACTGCTGGAGACCGACTGCCTGGAGACGGGCCGACTGCCTGGAGACGGGCCGACTGCCGGAGACCGACTGTAGGAGACCGACTGCAGGGAGACCGACTGTAGGGAGACCGACTGCAGGGAGACCGACTGCCTGGAGACCCGACTGCAGGGAGACCGACTGCAGGGAGACCGACTGTAGGGAGACCGACTGCGGGAGACGGGCCGACTGCCTGGAGACCGACTGCAGGGAGACCGACTGCCTGGAGACGGGCCGACTGCAGGGAGACCGACTGTAGGGAGACCGACCTGCAGGGAGACCGACTGTAGGGAGACCGACTGCAGGAGACCGACTGTGAGCGGAGACGCTCTGAGACGACTGAGGGGAGAGCAGGAGACGCTGTAGGGGACCGATGAGGAGAGGCCGACTGCTGGAGACGATGCAGGAACCGACTGCCTGGAGACGGGCCGACTGCAGGGAGACGGCCGACTGCAGGGAGACCGACTGTAGGACGACTGCAGGAACCGACTGTAGGGACCGACTGCGGAACCGACTGGCCTGGGAGACCGACTGAGGGAGGGACCGACTGCCTGGAGACGGGGGCCGACTGCCTGGAGACGGGCCGACTGCCTGGAGAGGCACCGCGGGACGACGAGGAGCCGACTGCAGGGAGACCGACTGTAGGGAGACCGACTGCAGGGAGACCGACTGCCTGGAGACCGACTGTAGGGAGACCGACTGTAGGGAGACGGGCCGACTGCCTGGAGACGGGCCGACTGCCTGGAGACGGGCCGACTGCCTGGAGACGGGCCGACTGCAGGGAGACCGACTGTAGGGAGACCGACTGCAGGGAGACCGACTGTAGGGAGACCGACTGCAGGGAGACCGACTGTAGGGAGACCGACTGCAGGGAGACCGACTGTAGGGAGACCGACTGCAGGGAGACCGACTGCCTGGAGACCGACTGCCTGGAGACCGACTGCAGGGAGACCGACTGTAGGGAGACCGACTGCAGGGAGACCGACTGCAGGGAGACCGACTGTAGGGAGACCGACTGCAGGGAGACCGACTGCAGGGAGACCGACTGTAGGGAGACGGGCCGACTGCCTGGAGACCGACTGTAGGGAGACCGACTGCAGGGAGACCGACTGTAGGGAGGCCGACTGCAGGGAGACCGACTGCAGGAGACCGACTGCAGGGAGACCGACTGCAGGGAGACCGACTGCAGGGAGACCGACTGTAGGGAGACGGGCCGACTGCCTGGAGACCGACTGCAGGGAGACCGACTGCAGGGAGACCGACTGTAGGGAGACCGACTGTAGGGAGACGGGCCGACTGCCTGGAGACGGGCCGACTGCAGGGAGACCGACTGTAGGGAGACCGACTGCAGGGAGACCGACTGTAGGGAGACCGACTGTAGGGAGACCGACTGCAGGGAGACCGACTGTAGGGAGACCGACTGTAGGGAGACCGACTGTAGGGAGACGGGCCGACTGCCTGGAGACGGGCCGACTGCCTGGAGACCGACTGTAGGGAGACCGACTGCAGGGAGACCGACTGCCTGGAGACGGGCCGACTGCCTGGAGACGGGCCGACTGCAGGGAGACCGACTGTAGGGAGACCGACTGCAGGGAGACCGACTGCAGGGAGACCGACTGCAGGGAGACCGACTGCCTGGAGACGGGCCGACTGCCTGGAGACGGGCCGACTGCAGGGAGACCGACTGTAGGGAGACCGACTGCAGGGAGACCGACTGTAGGGAGACCGACTGCAGGGAGACCGACTGCCTGGAGACCGACTGTAGGGAGACCGACTGTAGGGAGACAGACTGTAGGGAGACCGACTGCCTGGAGACCGACTGTAGGGAGACGGGCCGACTGCCTGGAGACCGACTGCCTGGAGACCGACTGTAGGGAGACCGACTGCAGGGAGACCGACTGCCTGGAGACGGGCCGACTGCCTGGAGACGGGCCGACTGCAGGGAGACCGACTGTAGGGAGACCGACTGCAGGGAGACCGACTGCAGGGAGACCGACTGCAGGGAGACCGACTGCCTGGAGACGGGCCGACTGCCTGGAGACGGGCCGACTGCAGGGAGACCGACTGTAGGGAGACCGACTGCAGGGAGACCGACTGTAGGGAGACCGACTGCAGGGAGACCGACTGCCTGGAGACCGACTGTAGGGAGACCGACTGTAGGGAGACCGACTGTAGGGAGACCGACTGCCTGGAGACCGACTGTAGGGAGACCGACTGCCTGGAGACCGACTGCAGGGAGACCGACTGCAGGGAGACCGACTGCCTGGAGACGGGCCGACTGCCTGGAGACGGGCCGACTGCAGGGAGACCGACTGCAGGGAGACCGACTGCAGGGAGACCGACTGCCTGGAGACCGACTGTAGGGAGACCGACTGCAGGGAGACCGACTGCCTGGAGACGGGCCGACTGCCTGGAGACCGACTGCCTGGAGACCGACTGTAGGGAGACCGACTGCAGGGAGACCGACTGCCTGGAGACGGGCCGACTGCCTGGAGACGGGCCGACTGCAGGGAGACCGACTGCAGGGAGACCGACTGCAGGGAGACCGACTGCCTGGAGACCGACTGTAGGGAGACCGACTGCAGGGAGACCGACTGCCTGGAGACGGGCCGACTGCCTGGAGACCGACTGCCTGGAGACCGACTGTAGGGAGACCGACTGCAGGGAGACCGACTGCCTGGAGACGGGCCGACTGCCTGGAGACGGGCCGACTGCAGGGAGACCGACTGCAGGGAGACCGACTGCAGGGAGACCGACTGCCTGGAGACGGGCCGACTGCAGGGAGACCGACTGTAGGGAGACCGACTGCAGGGAGACCGACTGCCTGGAGACCGACTGCCTGGAGACGGGCCGACTGCCTGGAGACGGGCCGACTGCAGGGAGACCGACTGTAGGGAGACCGACTGCAGGAGACCGACTGTAGGGAGACCGACTGCAGGGAGACCGACTGCCTGGAGACCGACTGCAGGGAGACCGACTGCAGGGAGACCGACTGTAGGGAGACCGACTGTAGGGAGACGGGCCGACTGCCTGGAGACCGACTGCAGGGAGACCGACTGCCTGGAGACGGGCCGACTGCAGGGAGACCGACTGTAGGGAGACCGACTGCAGGGAGACCGACTGTAGGGAGACCGACTGCAGGGAGACCGACTGTAGGGAGACCGACTGCCTGGAGACCGACTGCAGGGAGACCGACTGCAGGGAGACCGACTGTAGGGAGACCGACTGTAGGGAGACGGGCCGACTGCCTGGAGACCGACTGCAGGGAGACCGACTGCCTGGAGACGGGCCGACTGCCTGGAGACGGGCCGACTGCAGGGAGACCGACTGTAGGGAGACCGACTGCAGGGAGACCGACTGTAGGGAGACCGACTGCAGGGAGACCGACTGCCTGGAGACCGACTGTAGGGAGACCGACTGTAGGGAGACGGGCCGACTGCCTGGAGACGGGCCGACTGCCTGGAGACGGGCCGACTGCCTGGAGACGGGCCGACTGCAGGGAGACCGACTGTAGGGAGACCGACTGCAGGGAGACCGACTGTAGGGAGACCGACTGCAGGGAGACCGACTGTAGGGAGACCGACTGCAGGGAGACCGACTGTAGGGAGACCGACTGCAGGGAGACCGACTGCCTGGAGACCGACTGCCTGGAGACCGACTGCAGGGAGACCGACTGTAGGAGAACCGACTGCAGGGAGACCGACTGCAGGGAGACCGACTGCCTGGAGACGGGCCGACTGCAGGGAGACCGACTGTAGGGAGACCGACTGCAGGGAGACCGACTGCAGGGAGACCGACTGTAGGGAGACCGACTGCAGGGAGACCGACTGCCTGGAGACCGACTGCAGGGAGACCGACTGCAGGGAGACCGACTGTAGGGAGACCGACTGTAGGGAGACGGGCCGACTGCCTGGAGACCGACTGCAGGGAGACCGACTGCCTGGAGACGGGCCGACTGCCTGGAGACGGGCCGACTGCAGGGAGACCGACTGTAGGGAGACCGACTGCAGGGAGACCGACTGTAGGGAGACCGACTGCAGGGAGACCGACTGCCTGGAGACCGACTGTAGGGAGACCGACTGTAGGGAGACGGGCCGACTGCCTGGAGACGGGCCGACTGCCTGGAGACCGACTGTAGGGAGACCGACTGCAGGGAGACCGACTGCCTGGAGACGGGCCGACTGCCTGGAGACGGGCCGACTGCAGGGAGACCGACTGTAGGGAGACCGACTGCAGGGAGACCGACTGCAGGGAGACCGACTGCAGGGAGACCGACTGCCTGGAGACGGGCCGACTGCCTGGAGACGGGCCGACTGCAGGGAGACCGACTGTAGGGAGACCGACTGCAGGGAGACCGACTGTAGGGAGACCGACTGCAGGGAGACCGACTGCCTGGAGACCGACTGTAGGGAGACCGACTGTAGGGAGACAGACTGTAGGGAGACCGACTGCCTGGAGACCGACTGTAGGGAGACGGGCCGACTGCCTGGAGACCGACTGCCTGGAGACCGACTGTAGGGAGACCGACTGCAGGGAGACCGACTGCCTGGAGACGGGCCGACTGCCTGGAGACGGGCCGACTGCAGGGAGACCGACTGTAGGGAGACCGACTGCAGGGAGACCGACTGTAGGGAGACCGACTGCAGGGAGACCGACTGCCTGGAGACCGACTGTAGGGAGACCGACTGTAGGGAGACCGACTGTAGGGAGACCGACTGCCTGGAGACCGACTGTAGGGAGACCGACTGCCTGGAGACCGACTGCAGGGAGACCGACTGCAGGGAGACCGACTGCCTGGAGACGGGCCGACTGCCTGGAGACGGGCCGACTGCAGGGAGACCGACTGCAGGGAGACCGACTGCAGGGAGACCGACTGCCTGGAGACCGACTGTAGGGAGACCGACTGCAGGGAGACCGACTGCCTGGAGACGGGCCGACTGCCTGGAGACCGACTGCCTGGAGACCGACTGTAGGGAGACCGACTGCAGGGAGACCGACTGCCTGGAGACGGGCCGACTGCCTGGAGACGGGCCGACTGCAGGGAGACCGACTGCAGGGAGACCGACTGCAGGGAGACCGACTGCCTGGAGACCGACTGTAGGGAGACCGACTGCAGGGAGACCGACTGCCTGGAGACGGGCCGACTGCCTGGAGACCGACTGCCTGGAGACCGACTGTAGGGAGACCGACTGCAGGGAGACCGACTGCCTGGAGACGGGCCGACTGCCTGGAGACGGGCCGACTGCAGGGAGACCGACTGCAGGGAGACCGACTGCAGGGAGACCGACTGCCTGGAGACGGGCCGACTGCAGGGAGACCGACTGTAGGGAGACCGACTGCAGGGAGACCGACTGCCTGGAGACCGACTGCCTGGAGACGGGCCGACTGCCTGGAGACGGGCCGACTGCAGGGAGACCGACTGTAGGGAGACCGACTGCAGGGAGACCGACTGTAGGGAGACCGACTGCCTGGAGACCGACTGCCTGGAGACCGACTGCAGGGAGACCGACTGCAGGGAGACCGACTGTAGGGAGACCGACTGTAGGGAGACGGGCCGACTGCCTGGAGACCGACTGCAGGGAGACCGACTGCCTGGAGACGGGCCGACTGCAGGAGACCGACTGTAGGGAGACCGACTGCAGGGAGACCGACTGTAGGGAGACCGACTGCAGGGAGACCGACTGTAGGGAGACCGACTGCCTGGAGACCGACTGCAGGGAGACCGACTGCAGGGAGACCGACTGTAGGGAGACCGACTGTAGGGAGACGGGCCGACTGCCTGGAGACCGACTGCAGGGAGACCGACTGCCTGGAGACGGGCCGACTGCCTGGAGACTGGCCGACTGCAGGGAGACCGACTGTAGGGAGACCGACTGCAGGGAGACCGACTGCAGGGAGACCGACTGCAGGGAGACCGACTGCCTGGAGACCGACTGTAGGGAGACCGACTGTAGGGAGACGGGCCGACTGCCTGGAGACGGGCCGACTGCCTGGAGACGGGCCGACTGCCTGGAGACGGGCCGACTGCAGGGAGACCTACTGCCTGGAGACCGACTGCCTGGAGACCGACTGCAGGGAGACCGACTGTAGGGAGACCGACTGCAGGGAGACCGACTGCAGGGAGACCGACTGCCTGGAGACGGGCCGACTGCAGGGAGACCGACTGTAGGGAGACCGACTGCAGGGAGACCGACTGCAGGGAGACCGACTGTAGGGAGACCGACTGCAGGGAGACCGACTGCCTGGAGACCGACTGCAGGGAGACCGACTGCAGGGAGACCGACTGCAGGGAGACCGACTGTAGGGAGACCGACTGTAGGGAGACGGGCCGACTGCCTGGAGACCGACTGCCTGGAGACGGCCGACTGCAGGAGACCGACTGTAGGGAGACCGACTGTAGGGAGACCGACTGCAGGGAGACCGACTGCAGGGAGACCGACTGCAGGGAGAGGGGCTGACTGCCTGGAGACCGACTGTAGGGAGACCGACTGCAGGGAGACCGACTGCCTGGAGACGGGCCGACTGCAGGGAGACCGACTGCAGGGAGACCGACTGCAGGGAGACCGACTGCAGGGAGACCGACTGTAGGGAGACGGGCCGACTGCCTGGAGACCGACTGCAGGGAGACCGACTGCAGGGAGACCGACTGTAGGGAGACCGACTGTAGGGAGACCGACTGTAGGGAGACGGGCCGACTGCCTGGAGACCGACTGCAGGGAGACCGACTGCCTGGAGACGGGCCGACTGCCTGGAGACGGGCCGACTGCAGGGAGACCGACTGTAGGGAGACCGACTGCAGGGAGACCGACTGCAGGGAGACCGACTGTAGGGAGACCGACTGTAGGGAGACCGACTGTAGGGAGACCGACTGCCTGGAGACCGACTGCCTGGAGACCGACTGCAGGGAGACCGACTGTAGGGAGACCGACTGCAGGGAGACCGACTGCCTGGAGACCGACTGCCTGGAGACCGACTGCAGGGAGACCGACTGCCTGGAGACCGACTGTAGGGAGACGGGCCGACTGCCTGGAGACGGGCCGACTGCCTGGAGACGGGCCGACTGCAGGGAGACCGACTGTAGGGAGACCGACTGCAGGGAGACCGACTGTAGGGAGACCGACTGCAGGGAGACCGACTGCAGGGAGACCGACTGCCTGGAGACCGACTGCATGGAGACCGACTGTAGGGAGACGGGCCGACTGCCTGGAGACCGACTGCCTGGAGACCGACTGCAGGGAGACCGACTGCAGGGAGACCGACTGCCTGGAGACCGACTGCCTGGAGACGGGCCGACTGCAGGGAGACCGACTGCAGGGAGACCGACTGTAGGGAGACCGACTGTAGGGAGACCGACTGCAGGGAGACCGACTGCCTGGAGACGGGCCGACTGCCTGGAGACGGGCCGACTGCAGGGAGACCGACTGTAGGGAGACCGACTGCAGGGAGACCGACTGCAGGGAGACCGACTGCAGGGAGACCGACTGCAGGGAGACCGACTGCCTGGAGACGGGCCGACTGCCTGGAGACGGGCCGACTGCAGGGAGACCGACTGTAGGGAGACCGACTGCAGGGAGACCGACTGTAGGGAGACCGACTGCAGGGAGACCGACTGCCTGGAGACCGACTGTAGGGAGACCGACTGTAGGGAGACGGGCCGACTGCCTGGAGACCGACTGCCTGGAGACCGACTGCAGGGAGACCGACTGCAGGGAGACCGACTGCCTGGAGATCGACTGCCTGGAGACGGGCCGACTGCAGGGAGACCGACTGCAGGGAGACCGACTGCCTGGAGACCGACTGCCTGGAGACGGGCCGACTGCCTGAAACGGGCCGATGCCTGGAAACGGGCCGACTGCAGGGAGACAGACTGCCTGGAGACGGGCCGACTGCCTGGAGACGGGCCGACTGCAGGGCAACAGAACAATTCTTCCTTACAGCGCTGCAATGATTTACTGATCTAGGCTGCAATGACCCATCCATGCAGCAACAGAGTAATTCATCAAAGCAGCAGGAAACGGCTGCAGTTTGACGAATCAAAGAAACCTTCAGAAGAACCAGTGGATCCCGTCCAGATCCAGTCCAGATCCAGTCCGGCTCCCTGGAGGAAGTAGCAGCAGGATGATCTCACCATTCCTTCGTTGCCACGATTTTGGCTCCATTCTGCTCCGATGAATATCGGTTGCAGGGCAGAATCTCGAAGCCGCTGTCTGCCGTGAATATCCGCAGGTAGACGAACACCTGGAGGGAGCAGAGAGTTAGAGCCGGGGGGCGAGGCGGAGCCAGGGGCGGGGCCAGGGGCGGAGCCAGAGGCGGCGTTTACGTGCTGCTTGAAGAGCTTCTCCTGAGCCTTGGACTTGTGCAGGAACAGGTTCCGGCACCAGTCTCCCGGTCGTCAGCGCCTTGTAGGCCTTGTCCATGTTGTCGTGTTTCTTAAAGCGCTCGATGATTTCCTTCAGCTCCTCCTGCCGTCCTTTGATTGGCCGGAATCTGGTGGGAGGAGTTTCAAAGGAGCGATGTGATGTCACAGGAGGAAACGTGATGCAGACGGAGAGGAAAAGAACTTAAATATTACGGTAATAAAAATAATAGATATATTAAAACCAATACAAATATAACACAAAACAGACAAATATGTAGTACAATAGCATATAAAAAATATCAAATTACATAAAAAAGCATTAACAAAAAATTACATAAATTTTTTTATATAAAAATAGAAACAGGAAGAAAAAATTACAAATAAAAGATTTAATTAAATTTTGGAAATATAAAGATATTAAAACCCATACTAAAGAATGTTAAATATAACTTTAAAAGAACTCTCTAATATATATATATATAAGTAATAATTACAAATAAACAAAAAAATACAAAAAAATGAGGCACAAAATGATATAAAATATTTTACAAAAATAGGAACAATTCAAGTAATGAAGATCGAAAAAATAAGATTGAAGCCCCTCTAAAGAGACCGTTATATATTGTAGAGGTGATACAATGTGTGGAGGACCTGGTGTTCATCTTGTGGGTCTGGAAGCCCAGGTAAGGGTCCAGGATGAGGCTGGTGGTCAGGTCGTCGTTCTCACACAGCTCCTTGGCCGTCATCCCTGACGACGGCACGTAGCGCCGCTCCGCCTCCAGGCTGGCGCCATTACACCCTGCAGGGACCACAGAGCTGCGTCAGCCGCCGCATCCTACAGCCGCGGCGCCCGGCTGCGCTCTCAACTCACTGCGGCTGCATCTGCGGCTGCGCGGGTGGCTCCTGCCGTGGCGCAGCGACGTCCGCTGCGGCTGCTGGGGGCGAGTCTGGCTCACCGGCTGATCGCTGCTGGTCAACTTGTTCCCGTGGCGTCTGCCATTTAATACCATGTTCTTGGATTCGCCCAGCCACTTCATGCCCACAAGCCCCCTGCTCCCGTTTCATTTAGTCGCTCAGATGAAGGTGCTCGAGTGGGGAAGACCGGCCTGGTTAGAAACCTGCAAACAGGTGAGAAACCAACAGTCTGACTGGAGGAGCAGGAAGTGAACCTTCAACAGGGAGAAAAAAACACCTCAACCTTCTGACACATTATTTACTCTTTACTGAATTATAAGTAGAAACAGTTTTTTTTCCCCATTTCTTGTAAATGAACATTTCCAAAAATGTAGAAAAAGTTACATTATCTGACAAATGTCTGAAATATTCCAGACTTCATGTTGGTTAAATGGCCCCACTGCGCCTCCTAGCGGTAACTGCAGACACTGCAGCACCAGTCCTGTGAAGGTGCTCCTGAGCCCTGAGGGACTCCAGCTGGAGGTTTGCTGGGGTCTCTGGCTCCACGCCATCAGCAGCAGCAGCAGCAGAAGAAGAACTGGGCAGAATGACTGGCTGCTGCTGTCCAAACCCCCCCAGGAACACGGACCACCCCCCAGGTACATGATCCCTCACACTGGTGGACATGGGGCAGCAAACTGGACCGGGTCCTGAACAGGTCCATCAGAACCAGCAGGAGGTTCTGCAGCAGAAGCTCGGCTGGATCAGAGCAACACGGCCCAGCCGGGTCACCGGCTCTCCACACATTTCAGTTAACAACAAACAGAACAGCAGCTAATAGACGACCCTCATTTTATACCCGTTTCACCTTTATGGCAAATGTGTCAGAGGTTTGGGAGAAACTGCTCCATTATTTCATCCTTTGGGTCATTTGAAGCAACCTGGAATCATTTATTCCTGTTCAAAGACACTGAAACTACTTTAGTGCGTCCAATGTTATGATCATTTCGCGTGTCCCCGCAGCGCCCCTCAGTGGTAACCTCCGGCACTGCAGCAGCTGTCAGCTGAACGCTCCTTTTCACTCTAATTTACCATTTCAATCCCGATTTTTACGGTTTAAATGGCCGAACAGTCAAAATGTTCGCATTTCAACCACGTTTAAGGCAGAATAGCTGCTGAATCTGCCATCTCAGCGTTGGGTGCTCCGTGTTGTTAGCCGTCAATGCTAACGTTAGCACCAAACAAACAGCATTCCGAGCAGGATAATGAGGCTGTGGGAACCCGGAAGGCCACGCCGACGGCTCAGGCCGCCCGTGTTGACATGCCGCGCTGGTGTCGAACCGGCAACCGTCAGAACCACAGCCCAAACCGGAACCCTGGGGCCGGCGTGACAGCACCACACAGCCGCTGCAGTCCCACAAACGGCCCCGCAACCCCCCCGCTGAGCGTCCCGGCTGCTCGCCGAGCCCAGCCCGGTCCCGTCTGGGGACGCCGGTTTAAAGAGCCCCGCACTCCGCTAGCTAAACCTCAGCAGAGCTAAGCGAGCTTAACTGGAGAACGTCTCGGTTAAGCTTCACTCTTTATTTCCCCAACAATAACGCGACACACATTAACCCAGACTGGAAGCGGGTCTCTTCTGGGTGTTCGGAACCGAACAGAAACCGAGCTACGTCCCGGCGGAGCTCGACTGTTTCCGGACACCGACACTCACTGCTTTCGCCCCGGCGGCTCCGTTAGCGTTAGCTCTGCCGGCTAATGGTCTCCCTGCCGGGGGGGTTAACGGCAGCCTGCAGCCGGGAGGGTCGAGCCTCCAGCGGCCGCAAGAGGCTGAGAGAGTCCCGGAACGATGATCCCTCACGGGAGAGAGCTTTCCACGCGTTTAAATGCCCACGACACGAACAATACTCACAATATGACGGACTGAGAAACAAAACTGCGGTCCTGTTCCAGATCCGTTACAAGACCCAGGAAGAAATATCACAGCAAACACATTATTGTTGTTTTTCTCTGGAAATTAACATTAAAATTCAAGATGGCGGCCTGGCACAGGCGAGAGGGAGCCGCATCACAGCCCTCCGACAGAAAATAGATCCCTGAAATACGACAGCAGTTCCGTCGGATCCACGCCGAAACGAGACACTGCGCGTGAATCGGCCCGAGTGGAGACCGTGGAGACCGTGGAGCATTTATCCGTCAGACCGAAGGGACATTAAATATGTTTAATTATGTTTTTATATCCTGTCGGATGCACACACAAAAGTAGTGCTGCATAAACAAACATCTTTACGCACCAGATCAGAGACGGTTCGGTTCTGACAGGAGAACCGCAGCCGAACCCGACCAGAACCAGCGACGTTCGGTCCAAAAACATTTAACAGTTTTACAAACGCTTCACTTCCGCTGATGCGGGTCGGAGGAGCGTTTCCTCCAGCGAGCAGCTGATCGGTTAATATTTAATCTCAAAGTCATTATTTGATTTTATTACTTACCAGAACTTCAGCGTATTTCTCGCAACTTACTTTATTTCATGTTGCTACAACTTTATCTTATTTTTTTAACTATTTGTGTTTGATTGATAACCACGTTCACATATATCGCTAAATTTAACCACATTTTATTTTGTTCTCATATTCAATTTCATCACAGGAACTTCAGCTACTTGTTTATTTCCTATTTAAAACACATTTTAGTATATATAATTTTTAAATTGTTCAGATTTTTTATTTCAACTACTTTACTATTGTGTGCTTATTTTTGATTTATCAATTAAAATTCAGAGCATAATTTAAATGTAGCTACTATGTTTTTACTCCTCTGTTGTCCACTGGATTGGAGATACACTCAGGACAAACTGAAAATGTTCTTTTATTTATTTACATTTAGTTTAAAATGTAATCATGTCAAACTTCATAAGAATCTTAGGAGAATCTGGTAACACTGCAATTTTAAATGTGGGCAGAGTTGAGAAGGAAAAATATGTTAATAAGATGATTTATTATGAAGTTATACAGGAAACTGTGCAGAATTTGATTTGAAAGCCCCTCAGTTAATTAGTAATATTATCATAACTTAGAGTTTTCATTCTGTGAAGACATTGGATTTTCCAGGAGGCTGAAGTGAGCAGCTGATCACTTCAGCCTCCTGGATCCTCTTTGGATCGAAGCTAATTTCAGAATCACTCTGTGAACAAGAATAAATCTTCAACAGAACCAAAGCGACTGTCTGCTGGGACTGAGTTTCCTGAATGAAAAGAAAAACAGAGACAACTCAGAGTTGATGACAGCAGAAACGCTGCTTTCAACGAAATGTAGCTCTTAAAAATCCCTCACTGTTTCGTATAATCACCTGATGAGACTATTAGCTTATTTTAACAAATCAAAGTTATTTTGCGCCAAAAGAACCTGAATAAAATTCCTGAAAGTCATTTATGACAGGAGTGTCCCAAGTGTGGCCCGTGGGCCTTTTGTGTTCCTCTGAAGGATTTTGGGCGGCCCAAATGAAGCAGGTCTGGCCTGCAGGTTTAGATGGAAACTTTTTCAGCATATTTTATAGCTAAACAAAATATTGTTAAGAAAAAATATTAGGCACAGAAATATAGATTCCCATTTTTTTAAATCTAGAAACATAAACATTGACCTACGTTTTATCAGTAGCAAATATTACTTAAAATGTAAAAAAATAACCCAAAAAATGAAGAAACTGTGGGCTTTATTTATGTTTTAAGTCTACAATCATTTACATGTCTGTTTTCTCCAAAAATCCAAATATAACATTTAAATTGTTCAGTTTATTATCAAGCAGCCAAAATAAAAAAAAGTTTGTTTTAAAAATCTTATTAATATTTTAAGAACTTTGTGACAAAAAGTTTGGACAGCTTTGAGTTATGGCCTTTGTTTGTCTGTCCATCCATCCATCCATCCAAACCATCCATCATCCATCCATCCATCATCCATCCATTCCATCCATCCATCCATCATCATCCATCCATCATCCATCCATCATCCATCCATCCACATCCATCATCCATCCCTCCCCATCCCACATCCATCCCATCCATCCATCCATCCATCCACATCCATCCATCCATCCATCCATCATCCATCCATCCATCCATCCATCCATCCATCCATCCATCCATCCATCCATCATCCATCCATCCATCCATCCATCCATCATCCATCCATCACATAACATCCCATCCCATCATCATCCATCCATCATCCATCCATCATCCATATCCATCCATCTCCATCCATCCATCATCCATCATCCATCCATCCATCCCATCCATCCATCCATCCATCCATCCATCACATCATCCATCATCCATCCATCCATCCATCCATCCATCATCCATCCATCATCATCCATCCATCCAATCCATCCATCCATCCATCCATCATCCATCCATCCATCATCCATTCCATCCATCCATCCATCCATCCATCATCCATCCATCCATCTCATCCATCCATCATTTTTTCACCTTTGTCACCTTGTCCTCAGTGGGTCAGGAGCTGCTGCCTCTCCTGCTAACGTTACGGTCGAGGGGTGGGGTCACCTGGATGGGTCACCAGGTCACCTGGACGGGTCACCGGACGGGTCACCAGGTCACCTGGACAGGTCACCTGGACGGGTCACCTGACGGTCACCTGGATGGGTCACCAGGTCACACTGGACGGGTCACCTGGGCGGGTCACCAGGTCACTGGACAGTCACCTGGACGGGTCACCAGTCACCTGACGGTCACCTGGATGGGTCACAGGTCACCTGGACGGGTCCACCTGGACGGTCACCAGGTCACCTGGACGGTCACCTGGACGGGTCACCAGGTCACCTGGACGGGTCACCTGGACGGTCACCAGTTCACCTGGACGGCAGCCTGGACCACCAGGTCCCCCTGGACGGGTTCACCTGGAGGGTCACCAGTCACCTGAAGGTCACCTGGACGGTCACCAGATTCCACTGGACGGTCACAGTCACCTGGACGGTTCACCTGGAAAGTCACCAGGTCACCTGGACGGGTCACCTGGACGGGTCACCAGGTCACCTGGACAGGTCACCTGGACGGGTCACCAGGTCACCTGACGGGTCACCTGGACGGGTCACCAGGTCACCTGGACGGGTCACCTGGACGGGTCACCAGGTCACCTGGACGGGTCACCTGGACGGGTCACCAGGTCACCTGGACAGGTCACCTGACGGGTCACCTGGATGGGTCACCAGGTCACCTGGACGGGTCACCAGGTCACCTGGACGGGTCACCAGGTCACCTGGACAGGTCACCTGGACGGGTCACCTGGACGGGTCCCCAGGTCACCTGGACGGGTCACCAGGTCACCTGGACGGGTCACCAGTTTGTCGCAGGGCGCCTTTGTTTGACAACCCAAGACTGTCATCAGGTTTTCTGCCATCCCTAAAACGAAGCTATAAAGATAAAGTTTTAATATTCTACTTGTCTGTTTGGTGATATTTTCTGACATGTTGATCAGAGGAACATCGAGGAGTCCAGGAACCTTGACGTCTAACCTGGAGCGCTGCCCAGAATCGGTCCAGAACCTGGACTGTGTGGGCGTCAGGACTCTGCAGTGGGGTCTCACCATGTTTTCAGGCCTGTGGGAAGAAGCAGCTGCCATGGAAACCACCTAAATACCTTCTCCCCTGACAGACCTTTGACCTTCGCCTGTGTGATGAAGACGATGCTGGAAGCTGAACTTCATGTTTAATATGTATTAAAGCCTTGAAAAGGAACAAATACAACAGTTAAAAATCTTCACTTTATTTATAACAGCTTTAATCGGATTAATCGGTTTAATTAGATGTTGGTATATTTATAACATATATTTTTGTTTTTTATTTAATCCAATCAATTTTATTTTAACATGTTTATTTTGTTGCTAATCTATTAAACTTAGTTTACTTTTTAGAATATTAGTTTAGATATTTGATTGTTGCTTTAATTTCTTTATCTTAATTTAATGCATTTTATTTTGTTTTAGTACATTTTGATATATTCTAATTTTCTGTATTTTGATGGTGGCTACTTGTATCTTAGTATTACTTTAATATAATTTGGTGTAAAAAATTTTCTTTGTGATTAACCGTCCATCCATCCATTTTCTTGACACCCTTGTCCCTTAATGGGGTCGGGAGGTGCTGGTGCCTCTCCAGCTGACGTTCCGGGCGAGAGGCGGGGTCAGGGGTCACCCTGGACAGGTCGCCAGTCTGTCGCAGTGTGATTAACCGAATTTACAGAAAATATTTGAACTTTTTTAGTCTAATAAATCTTTGTAATTGTAATTTTTCAATCTTACAATATTTTTAATTATATGGGCATACCTACATTTATTTTCATGAGATTGTATTTTGAAACATTTATCAGTAGGTTGCTAATTATATTTAGAATTTGTTTTTTACTTACATATTTTACTTGGGTATGTAATATTTATAGAATTGAATTTAAATTAATTTCATTGCTGCAGTTAAACTTGGACATATTCACAGGAATTTCATTTCATTCAAAGGTATTTTAATGCATTTTTGTTTTCTAATTAGATAGTTTTCAGCAAGATCATTGAATAAAATCTTACGTTAGAGTATTTAATTTTATTTAAATATAAATTAATTTAGTTTCATCGTTTTGCCTGTTATATTTACTTAAAATAATTTGCCTACTCGTTTGGCTGTTTTATTTTAATAGCGAGTATGTAAATTGTTTTACTAAAACATTTTTTTCACCGACTTCAGTCATTTTCTTTTTTTTTCACCAGCGGAAATACGTCACGCTTACGTCAGCGGTCGAAGTTGAATGGTCGACGCAGGCGGGCGCGTGGCGGCCGGAGGATTCGCGGGAAGCGTCTAAAATCAAACGTGCGGCGCGTGACGGAGCGGCTCGGCTTCTCCGTGAACCGCACGCGGGTCCCGGCCAGAGAGCGGCTGCGTGCGCGCGCTGTACGTAGCGGCCTCGCGGCGGGAAAAGGAGGGAGAAGAAGAAGAAGAAGGAGGGAGAAATGGCGGAGCGGCCGGAGGACCTGAACCTTCCCAACGCGGTGATCACCCGCATCATCAAGGAGGCGGTGAGTGGGAGCCGAGCACCGGGACCGGACCAGGAGCGGAGGCTTCCCGCAGGTCAGGCCGGCCCTCGTGACCGGAGAGCGGGTTTATGTCCAGAGCGGTCCCGGTCCCGGTTCCGGTCCCGGTCCCGGTTCGGGATGTTTTCTGACATGGTCACGACCAAAACTCTCCTCTCTGCCAGAGAACCGAGAAGCTCCGCTGCTTGATTTCATCTCATGAAATTCAAAATCTTCAAACTTTTGTTTATATAACCCAACAGGTTTTACCTGGGGTCAGAGGTCACAGAGATAATTTCTCCTCCAGTAAAAAGTAACGGACTTGAGTGAAAGTAAAAAACTGTATTTATGTCAAAGGCAAATTAAAAGCCGTCATAACTCAGCAGTTACTGAATATTTGATGTTCAGTAAAATGCTAAGAAAACTTTTACTAATATGTAACTAAAGCAGATAAACGACTTTTTTCTGTTAGGACCAAAGTTAAATGTTCTGAATATCTGGGTCATGACGTCACAGCTATGACGTAATGACATTTATCGACTAGGGCTGCAGTGACACAATAACCTCACGATACGATACGCGATATTCTGCCCATGATACGATATATATCGCGATATTCAGCAAACGATACAATTCAATCACTTTTGTGATTTTCTGAAAGGTTTCAGAGGGACAGAGTGATTTTGGTGACATTTTGTGACTGTTATAAAGTTGGACTGAATTAATTTAACTGAAAACTGATTAAAAGCTCCAACTACACAATACCTGGTTCTGGTTGGACACAGACTTAAAGTGGACAGCTGGACAAAATGAACCAAAGAAGTGGAGAGAAAACATGTTTCTTTTAGTTGAAACAGTCCAAACTGTAGCTACATGCATTAGTAAAGTAAATAAAGTGAACCAAGTTCCTGCTCTGAATAGTTTGATACCTTTTTAACCTGAACATCTGAAGGAATCACTCTAAGCCTGATGACCTGGTGAAGCCAGCAGTGAGTGAACAAGGTGACAGTTGGACGTTACGATACTTGAGGATGAATATCGATTTGTTTCTAGGAAAGAAAATATCGACTATATATCGTGATATCGGTATTATTATACAGCCCTACTATCGACAGTGTTGCATGCTGGGTGTACGACCCAGGCTAACATTCTGGGGAGGAAGTTTCACATGTGACCTGATGAGGTAAAAAATAAATCCATCTTTGTATGCAGCTCCTTTGTGGTGTAAATTAAAAAACTAGCATGCAGAAGCTTAAGGTTTCCTATAATGATGCCCTGAGATTCTGATAAGAAACCAGGTCCAGCTGTGAAAGTCAGATGTTCTGTAACATGTCAGGTTTCAGGCCCACATGAGGAGTTTGATGTATAAGTTCATGCAGCTCATTTTAGTCTTATTGTAATGTTTTCACATCCCTCTGACTCTGCAAGATTTTATTTCTTTTATTTTGTATGTGTTGTTGTGTGTTCAGTCTTTGTGGACATCAAGTCTATTGAATAAAGCTTCTCTGTCATATTATTCAGTTATCATCAAAGAGTCGATGTTGATTGTGATCTCCAGTAGCAGTCAGCCTCACGATGGGTGTTTTAGGCTTCTGACTGAAGACTGCTGCTGTCTAGCAGTCTCACAAGTGTTATGCTAACAGGTCAACATCCATGTTACTTCAACATCTGAGATGCTAACTAGCTGCGCCCAAACACCTTGTTGCCACGGTTACACATAACTACAGTCAGAAAGGTAAAAAAAAATACCAAAAAAGGAGCTAAAGTAAAATCACAGCAAACAGAAACATTCAATAAAAACCCCAATCAGAACCAGCAGAGCAGGTTCAACAGGCTGCCACCAGGAGGCGCCGCTCTGGAAAAATCGGTTTAAGTGGTTTGGGTTAAATTTGAAGCCTTTTCTGACAGCAGCCAGATTTCTGATCTGAACAGCTTCTATGAACATCTGCTGACTGATATCAGACCTGCTGACGTGTAAACAGAACCAGCAGACGAAGGCGACTAGCCAGCTAGCAGCGATGCTATCCACCGTTAGCCAGCTAGCAGCGATGCTATCCACCGTTAGCCAGCTAGCAGCGATGCTATCCACAGTGATTCTGTTTTGTTTTTTGACCAAACCAGTTCAGGTTTCCGTGGTTCTGGACCAAAGACCAAAATAATTTAAACTTGTTTCCCAGTCTGGTGACAAAGAGTTTAATGTGAATAATGAAGTGATGGTAGCTGGACAGGGACCAGTTGAAGCTCAGTGACTGTTTCTCCTGCTGAGCCAGCTGGTGTTTCCTGAGCTCACTCCTCCACTCCGTTTGTCCCTGGCAGCTCCCAGATGGGGTGAACGTGTCCAAAGAGGCCCGGCGCGCCATATCCCAGGCGGCCAGCGTCTTCGTGCTGTACGCAACCTCCTGGTGGGTCGTCTGACACGCGGAGGGACCGGCGCCACGCTAGTCAGGCTCAACGTTTCTGTCCTGGTTTCAGCGCCAACAACTTCGCCATGAAGGCCAAGAGGAAGACGCTGAACGCAGGAGACGTGCTGGCGGCCATGGAGGAGATGGAGTTCGAGCGATTCCTGGAGCCGCTGCGGGACGCTCTGGACGGTAAGGACACGCTTCCCCTCCGCTCCGAATCAGACGGCGCCGACAGGAATGATGCCGCAAAATGGACAACCCTGCAAATGAAACGATGTCCTCCAGGCCACTGGGGGGCGTCTGGCTCTGAAACGGCACCTACACAAAAACGATGGCAGCAAAAGGGGAATCGATGCAAACTCATTTCTCTAGATGGAACCTGGGTGAGTCCGTGTGAGGCGAGACCTGGCCGGTCCTTGGACCTGGTTTCTGTTGGACGGAAACGAGACGGGAATCGCCGTCCACATGCTGCTGCTTCAGCTCCGTCTGTTTGGCTCCCCCTGCTGGCCTGGAGGTCCGTCTGCCCTTTTCTCCCACTTCCTGCGGTTTAAGTGTTTTGCATCACCAAAGGATCTTTGGGTCCTTCGTCTCTACTGTCCATCTTGTCCTTCCTTCACCGTCTCTGTCCTTTCCCTTCAGCCGTCCTCCTGATGGACCTACTAAGACTCTGGTGGTGGCAGCATCATGATGTGGGAATGAGGTCTGACCCGTTTGCTTTGTCCTCAGTGTACAAGAAGGACCAGAGGGGGAAGAAGGAGGTGAGCGAACAGAAACGCAGAGACAAGGAGAGGAAGGTCGACTCTGAGAGCCGAGAGGAGGAGGAGGAGGAAGAGGAGGAGCAGCGCATGGAGGAGGAGCCTGAGGAGGAAGCTGAGGAAGAGGAGGACTGACCCGCCGGGTTCTGACTGACCCGGCGGTTCTGACCCGGTTCCGATGCCTCCATGCGGGTCGGAGTCGGAGATTTTGTCAGTTTGTATTTTTGTAAACTTGTTTCGACTGAAATCTTTCAATAAATGTTTTGTATAAAACTGAAACCAGGATGTTTTATTTTACTACAGGGTTAAAATGGAACAAGCATAGAACCAGCTGTCCTAGATTGGTCAGGATCTTATTTTGAAATTATCAGCTTTTACTTTGAGTTGCTTCATTTCAAATTGATATTAATTTGACAGTGTAGTTTTAAACTCAAGTGAAAAATTTTAGGCTTTAATTCTAAAGTTTTCAAAAGCCAAAGTAATCCTGTGGAACTGCAACATGAAGGCTTTTATTTTGGAGAGTACATTAAGGTATTCAACTTCAGTTCAGGTGTATGGAGGATTGATGCTGCCAAAATTCACATGAGAAAATAAAAATAGCACAATCCCCCTGATTAAATGTTATTTTATTTCCTGTTTTGACAGCATCGGTCCTCCATAGATACTTGGACATCGTTTGTTGCTACAGCAGTCTGGCTAACAGCTAACGGCTAACACTTCACAGGACAGACCAGCATGAAACTACAAAGTTCAGTGGAAGGAGGAAGTGCAGTAGAAACGGGGATAGAACCTTGAACACCAGAGCAGATTTACGCCGCAGTTTTTCCTTCCACTCAACTATTCTGAACTTCCTGGTTTACAGACATTTAAAGGGACAGTCCCCCCTTTAAAGCCTCATTGAGCACCAACAGGTTTTATGGGTTTATTTCTGCTTCATTCACTGAAACGATTCTTTAAACTCAACCTCTGGTGCTGAAGTTTATACCTCAGAGCCTGAGGCCCAGTTAAGAACCAGAACCAGGCAAATGGACCTTCTGAACAACGACAGAACCCAGCAGCTCGGTTCCAACAGGTTTTATTCCAGAACCGCCATCTTTACTCTGATGGACATTCCACCTTCCCGCTGTTGATGTCATCGATGACATCATGAGGGGCGCGGCCGTCGATGGTGCAGCCGACCGACTGGGCCGTTCCCAGGATCTCCTTGATGGTTCCTGAGGAAGAACAGAACCGCGAGTCCATCAGAACCGAACCCAATCAGAACCGAGTTCGGTTTGTTCCGGGCTTTTCGGCACAGAGCCGGTCCACGGCGCGGGCCGCCCCGTTTCCTAAAGCCGGGTCGCTCTGAGCCTCCACTGGACTGAGCTCGGCCACCGGGTCGGACCGGCCCAGTGGCGGGAGGCTGTGGGGGCGTGGCTAAAGCGTGGGGGCGGGGCCTCACCTGAGAGCTCCCTGGCGATGGAGCGCGGCCTCATGACCCGGGCGATACCGACGATCTCATCGAACGTGACGCTGCCGCTGTGTTTGACTGGAAGGAGCAGGAGCAGAGTCAACATGGCGGCCCGACAGGAAGTCCCGCCCTCCAGCAGGAAGTCCCGCCCACCGACAGGAAGTCACTTACTGTTCTTGACCTTCTTCCTGTCGCGAGGCGGCTCCTTCAGAGCCTTGATGATCAGAGCAGAAGCCGATGGAACCACTTCGATCTGCAGACAGAACCAGCAGGTTTAATAACTGGACCGGCACCAGATCAGAGCCGGTTCAGGTAAACGGGTCGTCCAGAACCTTTTCTCACTCTAGACCAATCAGAAAGTCCCAGTTGGACCAAGATGATTAGGAGACAAACGGACCGGACCGGGATTACACAGAATGCAGCCTGATCCCCAAACCAGAACCGCTCCAGAACCAGAACCGGACGCGGTTCTGGTTCTAGACTCTGATTTATGTCCCCTGGAACTTCAGGGTCTGGTCCAAACCGATTACTGTTCTGTATTGGCAGAGGGAGGTTCTGGAGGGAACCCGGGCCGGGTTCTGTTGCGTTGGACCCACAGCGGCCTGCCGGTTCTGGATGGTCAGCTTCACGGTGATCCTCAGGCCCTTCCAGTCTCCGGTTGCCTTGGCGATGTCGTCACCCACTTTCTTTGGAGACTGAGGAGAAGAGGAGAAACGGACCGGGTTAAAACCCAACGGGCCCGGACGCGGTTCCATCAGAACCCGGTCCGATTGGTGTTCCGGGCTTTTCGGCACAGAGCCGGTCCACGGCGCGGGCCGCCCCGTTTCCTAAAGCCGGGTCGCTCTGAGCCTCCACTGGACTGAGCTCGGCCACCGGGTCGGACCGGCCCAGTGGCGGGAGGCTGGGTCGGGCTCAACGGTTCCGGGTTCTGATACTCACCAGACCCAGAGGTCCGATCTTAGGGGCCAGAGCCGAGGTGGCGCCCACTTCCCCTCCTGTGCACCTCATGTGGACTGAAAGACGGGAAACAGAACCGGGTTGGAACAAACGGGCCAGAACCGGCTGGTCCACAGAACACAGGCAGTTGTTATGGTAACCAGCTTCCATCTGCTCAGGCGGCCATGTTTGTTGCTCCTCCATTGATTAAACCGTTTCCTACTTTTATTTACACACAAACTTTAAATGTTGCATTTGTTTCAATATACGACTGACCAAAGTCACCAGAACCTCTAGATATTAAAAACTAACCAACAGCCAAGATGGTGTCATTTTCTAAGTGAATTGTGGATTTTTACACGATAAAGCATTCAAAGTCACGTAAAAAAGAAGGTTAAGTTTCAACCTTCTGAATGTTTCACATTCAACAAACCTCAACATTAAAGTTAATGGAAAACTAGATGAAGAAAAAGCTACAGATGATGCAGAAGTGAGCGCTCTCGTTTCTAAACCAGCTTCGTTCTGTCATCTTCCATCTGCTGAGACATTTGGAGACAAACTAAACCGTAACTGAACTAATTTACTCTGTTCTGACATTTATTAAACATCACCTACTGTAAGCTTTAGTTTAAACAGCATTTTATTGATGTTTTTATATGGCAGTGGGGGATTATTTTACTTTTAATCGTTTTTTATTAACATTTGTGTCTGAATAAATGGGACCAATTAATTTTTAATTAGTTTAGTCTTTACAAATACTACACTTTGCACAACTATTTTTGCATTTCAAATCTTTTACTTAGTACATTAGTAGGCAGAGTATTTTTATTATGCCAATTTGAATCATTTCTCGACTCCGTTTTACTTTTACTGAGCAAAAATAAACTAAGGTTGAGAAAACCTGAGCAGAATCTGTGGATCCTGATTAAAGCTAAACATTCAGTTTCCATCGTTTAACCCAAACTGCGCATGACCAAACCCAGTTTATTAGAAATTATCCCCAATTAACAAATAAAACGCTTATAACCTTTAAAAAACTATTAAATACCCTTGAGAAAGTGAGTGAGCTCTGAAGCTAGCTACAGCAGTTAGCATAGAGGCTAACACTAGCATTAGCTAGATTGCTACCCCGCACGTGGAGCGGTAGCTCGTCCTATAACGTTGGACCGCTGCCTCACATCCACCCAACACTCTTTACTTCATCACATCAAAACACACACACACACACACACACACACCACAACACTCACACACACACACTCATCCTCCAGGCGTCCAGCCCGGATTTGGTGTCCAGTCTTTACCGTTTTCAGCGCTCGGCCCGTGGGCCACCGGGCGCGCAGCTAGCCGGCTAACAGCGGCTCCATCTCGGCTGTGAGAACCACGTCAGCGCTTATTACCCAGAAAACATACCGATTTTGATCTCGTTGGGGTCGAATTTGGGCGGCATGTTGCTGTGGTGGAGGTTGAGCTCAGTTCAGCTTGGTTGGTGAGGGTGTCGGATGAACCCGCTTCGGGACGACCGATAACTGTTGCACCTTCACCGATAAAGGGGCAAAGAAAGGCCGAGCGGCGACTGCGATGGCATTTATAGCACCACCAAATCCCGCGAGATGTCCAGCTACAATGACGGGATTATGATCCTCCCCTCAGTTCTTCATGTTTTCACTGTTTGTGTTTTTTAACATTACTCGTTCACACATTTGGAAAAGTATGAAAACTGTTTTTTGATCTGGATGAAAAATTTTAAGATCTTTTGTTTAATTTCACACAATAATGAAACAAAAATAATTAAGCGATACGAAGCTTTATCTGTTTTACTAATTAGGTATATTGATAATCACCATGTTTGTAAACATTTCAAAATTCAACCCTTGTCAGGTGTGTGAGAAATATTCACCCCCTAACAGAGTTATTTTTATTTATCTTTTTGTTCCACTTGTTCATCAAACTAGTTTAATATGACAAAGAAAAATAGAAAATACAGTAATGATTTTATTAATTATGAAGTTATCTAAGCCAACCTGTGTCTAAGTAATCATCACCCTCCTTTTAAACCAAGATGAAAAGGTCAAGATATTTAATAAAACATGAAGTAGGCTAGATTAAAAATAGCATCTCTAAAACTGATCAGCCTAGAAAAGGAACCAAAGGAAGAAAACAATGTTCAACACAGAATAAAGGAAAGGGAAAAACGGCATATTTGTAACAACGTTTGACATTTATTTCACCAGGAGAATCTTGTTTAGATTAAAAATCTGTTTGACAAAAATCCTGACCAGGACATCAAAGCTTACAAAATATTCAGATCAAAATTAACAGAGAGTCCGTAGTTAAACATTTACAGACATATCCAACAACAACAATAATAATAATAACATTGTGATGAACTGGTGACCTGTCCAAGGTGACCTCTCACCTGCTGAGAGGCAGCAGGACCCGTCCTGACCCCAATGGGATGGATGGATGATGGATGGATGATGTCTCTCCCTCTCTCTCTCTCTCTCTCTCTCTGCTACCAACAGGATTTAAACGAGTTAAACCAGCCAATCAGCAGCTCTTACTGCTGGTCATGTAGGCTGAGCTTCCTGGATGCTGATTGGTGGGTTTGTCTGGTTTCCAGCTGTTTCCTGCGCTGCGTGGGCCGCCTGCCGCCCCTGCAGCAGGTAGCGACCCGCCAGGTCGGTTCCGTCCGGCCCGTTTGAGTCAGAGCCGCTACAGGAATAGATCCAGGACAGGAGAAGTGGGTGAGAAGCAGAGACTTAATATGCATGATGAAAATGTGTGAGGACGGTCAGAATCTCACAACTCCTACTCTGTTTTCAGAGCCTCAAATATCAGCTGAATAATCTGTTTGATGCAGATCTAATATCAGCTGAATAATCTGTTTGATGCAGATCTGTAAGCTGATTTCAGGGTCATGACCTTTGGTGAGCAAAGAGCTCAGCGCTGAGCCTCAGATTGGTTTGGGTTCAGAGAGAAATGCTGATAAAAACCATAAAACAAGAGCAAACAGGGTGAGATGTTTCATCTCTGGGGGAGGGGGAGAGCAGGGGAGAGAGAGGGAGAGAGAAAGAGGGGGAGAGCAGGGAAGAGAGAGTAAAAGAAAGAGGGGAGAGCAGGGGAGAGCGGGGGAGAGAAAGAGGGGGAGAGCAGGGAAGAGAGAGTAAAAGAAAGAGGGGAGAGCAGGGAGAGCGGGGAGAGAAAGAGGGGGAGAGCAGGAAGAGAGAGTAAAAGAAAGAGGGGAGAGCAGGGGAGAGCGGGGAGAGAAAGAGGGGGAGCAGGGAAGAGAGAGTAAAAGAAAGAGGGGAGACAGGGGAGAGCGGGGGAGAGAAAGAGGGGGAGAGCAGGGAAGAGAGAGTAAAAGAAAGAGGGGAGAGAGAGAGAGAGAGCTGCATGTTGGAGCCAACAGGGAAATGGACCGAACATTTTTAGAGTCTGACCTGCAGGGAGGATCCAGGTCACCAACTGGTTCAGAACACGAGAGCTTCATGATGGAGACCCTGAAAACTGAGGTCCATCACTATGATGGAGACCCTGAATACTGAGGTCCATCATCAGATGGAGACCCTGAAAACTGAGGTCCATCACTATGATGGAGACCCTGAATACTGAGGTCCATCACTATGATGGAGACCCTGAAAACTGAGGTCCATCACTATGATGGAGACCCTGAAAACTGAGGTCCATCATCAGGATGGAGACCCTGAAAACTGAGGTCCATCACTATGATGGAGACCCTGAAAACTGAGGTCCATCACTATGATGGAGACCCTGAATACTGAGGTCCATCATCAGATGGAGACCCTGAAAACTGAGGTCCATCACTATGATGGAGACCCTGAATACTGAGGTCCATCACTATGATGGAGACCCTGAAAACTGAGGTCCATCACTATGATGGAGACCCTGAAAACTGAGGTCCATCATCAGGATGGAGACCCTGAAAACTGAGGTCCATCACTATGATGGAGACCCTGAAAACTGAGGTCCATCACTATGATGGAGACCCTGAATACTGAGGTCCATCACTATGATGGAGAACCTGAATACTGAGGTCCATCACTATGATGGAGACCTGAATACTGAGGTCCATCACTATGATGGAGACCCTGAAAACTGAGGTCCATCATCAGGATGGAGACCTGAATACTGAGGTCCATCATAGGATGGAGAACCTGGAATACTGAGGCCCATCACTATGATGGAGAACCTGAAAACTGAGGTCCATCATCAGGATGGAGACCCTGAATACTGAGGTCCATCATCAGGATGGAGACCCTGAATACTGAGGTCCATCATAGGATAAGACCCTGAAAACTGAGGTCCATCACTATGATGGAGACCCTGAATACTGAGGTCCATCACTATGATGGAGAACCTGAATACTGAGGTCCATCACTATGATGGAGACCCTGAAAACTGAGGTCCATCATCAGGATGGAGACCCTGAATACTGAGGTCCATCATCAGGATGGAGACCCTGAATACTGAGGTCCATCACTCAGATGGAGACCCTGAAAACTGAGGTCCATCATCAGGATGGAGACCCTGAATACTGAGGTCCATCATCAGGATGGAGACCCTGGAATACTGAGGCCATCACTATGATGGAGACCCTGAAAACTGAGGTCCATCACTATGATGGAGACCCTGAATACTGAGGTCCATCATCAGGATGGAGAACCTGAATACTGAGGTCCATCACTATGATGGAGACCCTGAAAACTGAGGTCCATATTACTAATATCCTATAGATGGAGAACCCTGAATACTGAGGTCCATCATCAGGATGGAGAACCTGAAATACTGAGGTCCATCACTATGATGGAGACCCTGAATACTGAGGTCCATCATCAGGAT